>CABFOQ010023959.1:0-33278 GCA_900660455.1 Gephyroberyx darwinii
TCCTCTAATCAGAAGGTTGGTGGTGTGTGTGTGTGTGTGTGTGTGTGTGTGTGTGTGTGTCTGATACATTGTAAAGCGCTTTGGATAAAAACGCTATATAAATGCAGTCCATTTACCATGATTCCAAAACGCTCAGTAAAAGGAATCTTTACAGCAGATATCAAAGCAGTTGCAATACAAAGACTTATTGGGATCTAAGTAAATTCAAAGACTCTCAGTTACAGCTTCCTGTAGATGACAGATATAAACCAGTTGCACGAGCTGTACATAGAATACCTTCCATTGTGAGTAAACAGAAGACAAATGAAATGCTTGAGGAGATGGATGTGATAGAGAAGGTATATAGACCGACCCCTTTGGTTTCACCCTTAGTTTCATGACAAGAAAGAGCCCAAACTGTGAGTTGACATGTGTAGAGCAAATGAAGCCATAGTACGAGAGCTGCACCTCATTTCTAATAATTCAGTGAAGTACTGGAGGACATCACAAGAGCCACAGTTAGATCTCAAGTGGAAATACTATCATATTGAAGTGAAACCTGAGTCTCTCTCTTTAACTACATTCTTGACACACGGGTCTGTGATGTTTGGAGTCTCATCTGCTCCTGAGACTTACCAGCACATTATTGGTCCTACAAGGGATTCCAGGTGTCCACAACATGTCTGGTGTCAGGTAAAACCATTCAGCAACATGATGAAAGACTACACTACAAAGTCCTGAAAAGACTGCAAGAGACACATTTGATGCTCAACAGCATGTGAAGTGTGAAATCCGCATGACAGAACTGGAGTTCATGGGCTATGTTCTCTCTAAGAATGGCATTGGAGCAGCAAAGTCAAAGATTGAGGCAGTAGAGAATACACGCTGCCCAACAAATGTTTCTTAGGGTTCGTCAACTATTGTGGCAGATTCATCCTCAATCTTGCCAGTACAGCTGAGCCACTGAGGAGACTCACAAAGACAGCCTGCAGATGGACATGATGAAAAGAACAGGAAACAGCATTCGTGGAGCTAAAGAGACAGTTGGCCAAGTCACATGTAATGGCATACTTCAACCAAGATGCAGAGACTCATGTAATTGTTGGTGCTAGTCCTGTATGGCTAGGAGCAATCATGAGCCAAAAGCAAGCAGATGGATGCACAAACCAATATAGGTTGCCAGTTTGACATAGAGTGACAATACTCCCAGATGGAGAGAGAGGGACTCACCATAGTGTAGGCGTGTGAGAAGTTTCATGTGTTTCTCTATGGCAAAGCCTTTGTGATGGTCAGAGACGAGACCACAAGCCACTTCTATCTACTCATCAAAGTCTGCCAGCCAGGATAGAAAGGTGGACATTGAGATTGCTGCCATACAGATTTAAGGCTGCATACAAACCAGGGCCATAAAATACAGCTGATTCACTGCCATGGCTCACTATTAACCAACCAGCACCTTCATGTGCCAAGGAAGATTATGTCTACTATGTAGCCAAACACACTGTGCTACACTTTCACTACACTATTACTTCAAAACTGGACCCAGTTTTATCAATCAAAAGAGGGTATTGGAGGAAATGTGATACTGCCTACCAGTGCATCAGGACTGAGCTTTCTACTGTTGGACAAATAGTGTTGAGAGGCTCACGCATCATCATGCCACAAGCTGCACAAAAACACACTTTGATGTCAGCTCACGAAGGACATCAGGGGATAGAGAAAACAAAGCACACACTGAGAACAAAAGTATGGTGACTGGGAATAGATAGAGAGTGTGAAATGTTGGTGAAGTCCTGTATGGAAATTCTATAGGTCTCCATCACATGAACAGAGCTAACTGCAAAGCTATGGCAAATACTAGCCATTGACATGTGTGGACCTTACCCATCTGGACTCCTGATGGGAAAGAGGCCATACTAATCAATACTACTACTTCAGCCAACATAATCAATGTCTGAGACATACTTTTGTAGTTCACAGACTCCCAGAATCCATTGTGACTGATACTGGTGCTCCTTTTGTCGACATCTCACTCAGAGAAAGACTGGCACACTGAGCTACAGACTTTTCTTTTAGCCTATAGGAGCACCTTTCTTTGTGTTACAGGTCAGCCCTGGAGGCAATTGTTTACAGGTAATAACGTTTGCACCTATTGTTGAGAAGTTGCATGTGCACTAAATTGAATACTGGAAGACGAAACATTATTTTACATTTTACATTGTTACTTTAGAATCAATACATTACAACAACAAGCCAGTGAGGCCCTTCAAGGAAGTCATAAATCTGACCAGATCTTGACCAGACCACTACTATTGGATGAACCATGTTATGTAAACATGTTATCTAAGTATAAGAGAACCAATCATGAAAGACTTCTTTGTTTCCAAAGATACTATAAAGATTGTAGTGAGCTGACATTCAGGGAGAGAGAGCATAGAGAGATTTTGACTTTCTGTGGGACCCGTGACAAGGTCTTTCTCTCTCCAATATATCTGTATACAATATATTTTTGTACTTCAAACTGTCAGTGTTGTGTGTGTTATTTCAAGATTAATGAGTGCTTACAGGCAAATTTCCACGACAAATGTCACCTTAAACTTGATAGTAAACCAGATCTTGTCATGGTTCCAAGTCCTGAATCAAGCGCCTCTGCGAGTGGAAATGGTACTGACTCAGAGTACAATTTATAAAGTGACTATGAGAATACTATAATGTTGTCAGTGCACACGCTCATGTTTACCAACCCAGTTGGTCTGTGAACCATTTTACACCAAAGGATACCAAAGGATACCTTCTCTACTGCATCCCCACTTGGTGATTTAGGCTGATAAGACAGGTTTATTTTTACATAAAAATCTTGCCTAGTGCAGCTTTAAATATAATAAAATGGCTAGCAAGACACAAAAACGTTGTTTCACACAAACTTTCCAATGACTTTATTACAACATTTACATAAGATGTAGGCAACAATTCCTACATAGAACTTTTTCATGCTCCAGGCCTCATATGGCGTTATCTGGCCCTGAATACTTTAGCAGCAGACACACAGACTGCTTGCAGTGTGAGGGTTGTATTGCTAAAAGATATCTGTCAGACACAGTGGCAGCAGGAGAGAAACAAATCGATTTCTAGCAAGTAAGCACGATGAGGGGAAGGGGAGGAGGACCCCTTTAGGATAACTCTTATTAATTAATAGTGTCTCAGGAGGAGAGTGCTTGATATAATTGCAGCTTCTTCATCACTGGCCAGTAGCAAATGAGGTCTGAAATAGAGCCGTTCCATACAAAATCACCATTTAATGCCAGGTGAAAATAGATGTAACAGCATATTTTTTGTCTTAAATTGGCATACAATATACTGTCATACCTCATGCCTACTATTGTGTGCTATAATGTGTTAAAAACTCTAAATGCAAGATAGGGAATTGCACTAAGGCCGTTTTTCCAGACATATAATAGACCTATTACTAGGAGCAGTTTGGAGTCTCCCTAATGGTACCTGGCTGTGGCTATCAGAGACTTCTCCTGTCCTCATTACAATGTGTGATCATATTAGGCCACCCCCAGTGACTCCTACCCTCCCCAGAACTGGTAACAGAGGGATTAAAACCATTTAGAGCCGTGTCACTCATACGCTCCTAGGTCTGAGTAGACCTAGGTTGTGTGTTTATTGCTTGATTAAATTAACCTCCTTAGCTAATTTATTAGTGATGGGTATAGCCTGAAGGTTAAAGAGTTTATATTTAATGACTTAAACACAAATCATCATACCAGAAAACTTGAAAGTACATCTACTTCTCCATTTTAGCCTATATAAGTGGCATTTGTTCCTAAAAGCTATAGAATGGGCCCTCCATATTTTTTATTTATTTAATTATTTAGTTATCCTTTATTCAACCAGGGTAGTCAAGTTGAGATTGACATCTCTTTTTCAAGTGAGCCCTGTCCAAGAATCCAGTATACAAAGAGTTTCACATAAAACAACAATACATAAAAATAGTATAAAGTAGTATAGTATAGTATAAAAATAAATAAAGCAAAAAGATAAAAGCACACAAGAATTGCACATATGAACACAAAAAGATAAAAAGATTCAAAACATGAGCATTTTGTGGTAAGTAAAGACCACAAAGACTCAAACACCAACCTTATACGAGACAATGGAAGCATGCCCACTATCTTATAAAGGTCAATTTAACCTATATCAGTGGTAGAATTGTAGATAATAATAATAATAATCTTTATTTGTGTAGCACTTTTCAAAAACATAGTTACAAAGTGCTTAACTGGAAATAATAAAAGTAAAGACTAAAAGGTAAAGCAATAAAATCGTAATATAAAATAAAATAAAATAATAAAAAAGCAATAAAAAAGATGTACTTATATGCAATATAGATACAATTTTTAATATAAATATGATGTTATATCATGTGTATGTGTTATTGTTATTATGTTATATATTATTTTACTTTCTTAGTTGAATTAAGGTAACCTTGACGGGGCCTAGATGATTAAACTATGTAAAACAACAAATTAACCCCGCTGCCTCATACTCATCCACAGATTGTTCTGGGTTTAGCTTCACTGTGGGATTAGTTTATATAATCAGTCTCTTGTGACTCATCATAAATGCCTCCCCCTTTTGCTGTGGGTTTATAATCATATAGATACTCACATACCTTTCTCCATCTCTGACTGTTTTCATCCATTAGAGAGACAGATTCAAGTTTGTCATCAAAATGACTTGCTATTATCAGACTAAACTTGCTAGGTATGGTAGGTAATGTATGGTGAAGCAACACATATTGCCATAACACATGAACAAGGGTTTCTATGTCATCACAATGTTTTTGCACTCAAAACAAGCATTCTGGATGAGGCGATATATGCCATTTACACCAGTTTCGTCATACAGTGCGTCATAGACATGTAGAGACAAGACTACATAATGCCTCCAGATATTGTTTCATTTATGGCTTGTTCTCTCTGTTTCAGTGGCCCTCTTTGTGTCCCTGTCTAAATAGCCAGAAAAAATAGATTGGGTTCTGATCCCTGCTCCGTTTAAAAGCAAAACAAATTTTACCCTGGCACATACTGTAAGTAAACAGCAAAGCATGCAGATGAAAACAAAACTGCTCTGCTGTGTATCAGCATATGGTCACAGTTCAGATTGGATTTTGCCTCAGAAGCACTACAGAAATACGTTCTGTGTGTGCTTTGAACAACATTTTTATTGTTCCCTACATTAACTGAATCCATGCATGGATGAAAATGAAATGCAATTTCTTCTTCATTTAGCACAGTAGACATAATGACATGTTTATTGGAAGAATAGAAACCTTGCATTTTCCTTATCAATTCCATCCAGGTGTTTTTTTTTTTAACAAAGCCGTTTAACCACAGTAAGTTGTCATTATCTTCAATGGCACATTTCCATTTTTCGATCATGTTCTCTTACCTTGCATGATTTAATGGCTGGCTTAATGAGCTGCAGCTTGGATGCGGAAGGACATCTCATTGTGTTAATGAACCATGAAAAGGGCAAGCACACATCATTCTGTGAACTGTTTTAATAATCAGCCAGTGTCAGACACACAGTGCCTCTACCAAAGGTCTGCTCTATCAATAAGCACATATGCTGAAGGTTCCATTAAGAAGACCCTCTCACTGATGGCCCAGCAACCTATCGACTTTGTCTCTCTTCTTAGTCTCTTTCTACTACATGGATGCATTATGGGCTATATTGACTGTGTGACTGTATTGGCCACAATTTACGTCTTTATTTCAAGCTGACCCATTACTTTATCTTTAAAAAATACAGAAAGTATGACCATAAATCTTTACTTACTTACTTTACTACTCTGATGCTATGAGATCACATTACTGTGTGCCTCTCCCCAAAAATAACTAATGAAATGTAATGAAAAGTATTTGTTTGACCCTAACTGTTGTAATATCTCACCTCGCAATAGTAAGAAGCATCTGAAATATGTATTTGCAAATGATTATTATGGATCCATTATGAATCAAAACTATAGTGTGGCTGGAAATAAACCTTACATTACTCACACCACTTGTCAGAATGTGACATATGACAGGCAGGTTTTGTTTCTTTCCTCTTCATGTCCGCTGTAAATTTCACTCAGCCTTCATCCTCAGACCTCCAAGGTTATCCTTAGATGTGCATCAGAAGCCACGGCAGACCAGCGCTGCTCTCCCATCATCCTTCCTCCCCGTCTGCTTGCCCTGCCAGGCAGAAAAATATAACTACAGTATGTCTGCTACAAAAGCCCTCAGCTCACTCTCTTTCTCAATATTATGCACATCCACAAGCACACAACCATACACAAGCATGCATGAACACACACGCACAAATGCACACACACACACACAAAAACATGCCAGGTGAACCGATGAAAATCCAACAAGGAACAAGGTGCCTGAATCCACTCAGACTGATGTTTCATGTTGACCTTCAGTGATAATGGATGAAAAATAATGGAAAAGGCTGATATGAAGACAAGAAACATTGCTGCCCCATTTTGGTTTTTTTGTGGTCATAAACAATGTGGTCAAATGTGATGTGGTTACCTTTTTGAGGTTCAATTTGTGGTTATGATTTATTACAGATCAGCAGTTAGCAGAGTTGTTTCTATCCCTAAACTTAAATAACATGTTTTTCTTTATCCTGTTATAGGTCTTCATCAGTGTAGTGGAATAAGAAAACCTGTTTTTAGCATTCACGATGCTTTATAAAACCCTCCATTCCACTGAGAAAGCTACTTTCCAGAGAGAGCCCCAACCATGATCTCTTCTTTTGAGCAATGGGTGACCATACAAAACTCTTATTGTTCAGCTGCTTCAGTTAGCAGGAATCAGTTGCTACTCCTACTTTGTCTTTTAGAGCAAAGACCTTCAATGTTGCGGCGGTGGGGTGTGAAGCAGCCAGTGGCCAATTCAATTCCACTGGTGACTGAGCAGTATGACTTAACAGACCCTAGCCAGCCCCCAGTCAAATACAGAGGAAAATATTCATCACTAAAACTGAGAACATTGTAGGCTACAATGGAATTTATGCACCAGCAGTCAATGTTTTCCGTAAGATGTCTGTTTTTCATTGCCACACCCGCTGCATCTCTACTTCCTACATCCTTGTTTGAGTTACTGCATGTGTTATGCGCACTGAAGGCGATTGTTGAAAATGTGCACTTAATTTTCTACTGTGATTCAATCATGAACACAAGAAAAGCGTGTTCAAAAGAAATAGGCTTACCATTAAATTTCAGCATTTCAGGTATCTTGCCATATTCTTCTCAAAGGCAGGCTTTCATTCACATGAATGAAATACTCATGGAAGATACAAGTGATTGAATGGTAAAGTAATTTTCAGATTTTCCGTACAATAATAGAATGCATTTAAGCATATGTCTGACCAGTGTCAGACTATTGTTGGATTAGTTCTTCTTCTGTCAGCAGTCGGTGAGAACCAGCATGTCATTAGAGCATTTTTGACATTTGTAAACAGTTGTAGGGATAGCAAATCTGCTCTATGAGAGAAAACTGCAGGTGATGCGAAGGGTTACCTATACTGCATGTTTCCACTTGTATTTCCCACTTTATCCTTCTTTCAGGATAAAGTGGGAAGTTTCTTTTAGAGAAGAATAATCTAATATAAAAGTGCACATATGTTGTTCCTCTGGCCTAGTCCATCAATATTTGTGCACAGAACTCTCTTCCAAAACTAGAAACCATAGAAACAAGACTGTAATATTATCAGAATGCACAACACGGAGCTGCTCCAATTGCAAAGAATGGGACTCTGACTTGTGAAAGTTTGTTTGTGTTTGACACCGGATTGAGCCTCATCATAACAGCGATAACGATCTGAACCAGAAAATGTACCCACATCGACACTATTGTGACCACAAATCAGTCAGATATCAGAGAGCTGATTTGTTGTCTGTGATCCCACTGAGGGAGTTGGCTTTTTTCCCAGCTTTTCGCTCTCAAGACCTCCTGCAATGACTCCGTGGCCAGGTCAGAATGATTTGATGTCAGTGTGTACAGCTCTCCAACATTGTAACACCTCTAAAATCACAATGGCTTCACAGATGCACACACACACACGCACACATGAACACATGTGCATGCACAACACAGAGGTGCACACCTATTACTTCAGAGAGTGAAGATCATTTTGATAATTTTGCATAGTGTCTTCAGTCTGGCCTTTAACAATGAGTTATAGTAAGACGCGTCAATTAAACCTGTACTACAATGACAATGGCTACATTTACATGCACTGAGTTACTTAACCTCCGGTTAACATCTGATTCAGGTTAACCTGTTACCTTTGATACCCTATGATTGAGTATCCCTGTTGCTTTGAATAAACCAATTAGTCTAACGCATTATTCTGGTCCACCTGTAGTGTCCTGCCCACAGATAGAACAGTACATCAGCAAAAGAGCATGAAAAGGTACTCCAGCAAGGCTCCCCCTCCCTCTGACTAAGCAATAGTACATTACTTCTATCATATGGGGAGAAAATCTCAATAGCTCTCAATAGTAATAGTAATAGTAAATATTGCTCATCTCTGTTGACATCAGTTTGTGCATGCAGCTCAAACCAAAAGTGAAAGGAGCAAGATGTTTACATGCCACAAATGCACGTTTAATATCAGAGTAATCCAGGCATCTTCACTGCGTTTCTCATATATACATGTGTCAAACCAAAAGCAGGTTACTTGAGTAAATGAGTTAAGACCAGACTCACCATCACCTCAGTGGGAGCCGTGGGACCTTAGCCCATCTACAGCAGGGACTCCATATTTTTACACCATTTCACTCAGATACCTTCAAAAGGGCATGTACTGGTGAACGTGCATCATGCAAACTTGATGCCTACATGCCTTGATGCCTAGCGTTATTCAGTTTGTTAGAACATATAATAATCTTATCCCCGATTCTGTTCTCTTTCATATGGCGATAACGTCACACTAAACTCCATTAAAAAAACTATTAGTTTGGTACCTTGCTTTTACGCCAATGGTACATACCCCATAGAATATGGCTCAATGTGTATTTGGCATACATATAACCCACCAAGCAGAATTTACAAAATTTCAAGTTATGGAATTGGTTTGCCTGTTAATCCCATAATCTTCTTCCACCAAAAATACAGTGCGGAGGGTGGTAGCAAGCAGTGTGAACCACTTCTAAAAGCTGAGATTTTGTTGACATTAGAGCTGCTTGGTGGATTGGAAGTAAGTATGACGTATTGAAAAGTGCCTCCTAGAGATTTGTAAAAGGCCTAAAGTCATATACTACCCGGTATGCACTTTTGCTGATAAACCAGGCCACCTTAAAAAGCCTGATTTCTGAATGGAGTTTGGCTCGCTGTTCTAGCAATACAAGAAAGAAGGTTTTATTTTTTTATTTTGAGTATGAGAATGCACAGCAGACATGGATCATGTCTGAAATAACAGGGTTTTGTATTAGGCTACTACAAGAGCTTGAACTCTGCAAGGCCATGCATCATATTGTGATGCTTCTACATTTGTATTTTAGTGTCTACAGTTGTATTGCAGACAGGATTTTCATGTGATGCCTTACGTCTTGGTTCTTGTTACTAGACAAGATTTTTATGCTTTTTTACATATGCATATTTTTACACCTGTTATTGAAACCCAGTAGATTTGCTCTATCTGTGAGCTTCTCCACCCAAATGAAATGATAACTTGAAATTTAAGACTGAAATGCAAAACCTTCTCCTAAACAGCCTCTCGTCCCTTTGGTATCCTTTGGTATAAAGCACCACAGACTAGTCAGCCTGGTAGACATGAGCGTGCTTCATATACATGACAGCCACTGCTGTTTTAATTTTTTTACTCCCACCATTTTGTTTGAATGTTATTTTATATACACCTTGGATTTAAATGTTGAAAGATTGGAATTAGATAGATAGATTGCTATGACTTTACCCCAGGTGGTCAGAAATTCAAAAGCAGGAGTGACTTGAAAACTGCCACTAGTTGCAAAGTACACTCTATGTTGTAATCCTGCACCATACAAGCAGCACACCGACTAAACATGAAGCAGCCGCTAGACTAGTTGCCCAGGCATGTAATTATTATAGCAAAGCACTCTAACTGGCTCTTTGGCCACTTCTTGGAGTGAGAGAAAATGTTTTCTATAATCAGCCAAAATTCACATTTTCATTTGAATGCCTCCAATGCATGAATGATTGCGCAGTGCCCCCGTACATGCCAAAATTGTAACAGTTAGCCCTCATGGGAAAATGTTTGTGGTTTCTGCAATAGTTTTTCTATATTCCTTTTCAATTAACCTTGATGTTTTGAGGCTGTGCCTAACAATGAAAGCGACATAAAATATTTCAATGATAGCAGATGTTTATTTTCCCGAAAGACTTGAAATACAGAAAGTAGTATTAGTCTACATTTGTCCGCCTCTGCCAAAGCCAGGCAAGGAAAAATGCACAGTAATAAAATAAATGCCCTGTGTGCTTTTATATGCAGTGAAAACCCACTAATAGGGTCAGCTGTTGCAAGCTGTCTAATGGTTTCAGCTTGTATGCTGCCAAAGGATGATAAACACTTACTCACTAGTAATTGCTCCATCAAACATGGGAGTCTAATGTTCTGTGACTGGAACAGATTTTTTTTTTTAACTCAAGTAAAAAAAAGAAATACTATCACAGACTTTGGCTGTTTTTTTATTGTTGAAACACGCTGACTTTGGCAAATCCATGGTAATGGTCTGATAAACTATATATTTATATCACTGAAGTCTGTGCAAAATGAGTGTTTGTGGAGTAATCAAAGTGCTGCAAACGCTAGGATGTCTATAGCTGGCCTGAAGTTTTTGCTTAAATGTAATTTCATTGCATATTTCCTATATCAGTTCAGAAACAGTTATTTGCCAAATAAAGTTAAAGACAATGTTGTGAGTGGGTTTTGAGCAATTAAATCCAGCATCAAGGCTCATGTTGAAGGATAGAGATTTTTGAGTATTTTTGATAAATTGCTGGATGTCCCCAAGTAATACTAGTCCACCACAACTGTAGCTCATGTCCATTTCAGGGTTTAGAGGAAGTCAGAGCAGGCTTTGACTGTCGTGGACTTGGTTGTCCAGAAGTGAATGAATCAAATCCATGAAAGCCTCTTTAATATTCTAGTTTAGTAATTCTGGCCTGTTCTTGGTTTAATTTAATCTGTTCCCATGCCTTCAATACTGACAAACAATAACAAAAATGCTGTTTCACACTAAACACCCATTATCTACTTCAAATATCTGCTCAAAAGGTGTTCTCACTAGGTAATGAGGCAATGATGGTGCATCACACATACATTGTCTCCTGTCTCAGTCTGTGGAAATTCTCACTATATCATGACAATGCAACTAATGCAATTATTATACAGCGGTTAAAAGTGAACAACAAGGAGCTAAATTGCCCAAAATTATACCATCATTATAGGGACAATATAATTAATCATAATTATATCATAATTATGATTAGCTTTTTGAAGGATTGTTTGCTTTTCTGCCAATAACTACGTGCTTGGTACTGAACTTGTTTGTGCATCTATACTGGCAACTCAAAGAAATACTATTATCATACTGTAACTTCTACAGAATCAAAATTAAAACCACTTTCACAAGAACTGTTCATTGCACGCAGTAGGTGATAATATATGTGAGACATACATTGTTTGTGTAGAGTACTTCAGCATTATCCCACAGTCTTGCTGTAGTATAGAATTACTAATGTCCAACTCTTCCAAAAGTCCACTGGACCATTGCTTTATTCCAGGGCAAAGGTATTATTTATCGTAGGTAAAGTAAAGATTTGCTAAGGGACAGAAGGCAAAAGTCCATTCAAGTGATAAATAAGATAAATAAGCATAAGTGTGACATTACGTTTCAGAGTTAGGCATTGTGGTGGGACATTGCACAAGGAGTATGAAGGAATGGGGGCTTGTGTGATCAAGTAAAGACGTAGCCAGGCAAGGATGGTTGAATTTCTTTTGAAGGTTGAGGTTGAGCAGGTTGGTTCAGTAGTTGGGAAGAAGCTTATTAGAAGACGCTTTTAATAGACTGGTGTTGTTGACATGACATGATATGACAGCTGCCTGTACTTTCAGGAAGTCAGATCCTCCCATGGATGATTTACAAAGGTTTGAATGCCACAATAGCCTACGACACTATTATAATACAGGACCTTGTGCACATTTGAGTCACAAACTATGTTTAAAATTATCAGGAGGGGCCAGGCTATATCCAGCTAGATTGGGAGGAATGAGATTGAGTTGTCACTCCATCATACTACAAGATAATCTGTTCTAACCTTCTGTCCCATCATCCCAAAATCTGTTCAGACCAGCTCAGTCACCCTGATCTTTTCAGTCAGAAAAGGAGGACTTTTATTATGAACATTTTGCCCTAATGGTCGGGCTTGCGAAGTGAGGCTGCAGTTGAGCTAAAAGTGGGGTAAAAACCTTCCTATATTCGTAAAGAATAAGAAAATGACTCATTTGTTGAGGATGACAACAATATCACAGCTAACTATTGTCTTATTATTTATCTGAAAAATTCAACAATAGAAAAATGATTTAAATACATATGAAAAATCTGGAAGACTAACAACAGATGTAGTGGGTGTAAACCTCTGTCCTCCTCTGTTCTCCCTTTGGAGCAGCGTATTCCTGTTAGAGCAGAATCTGAGAGGATGGACATCCATTATCTCTGGTGCCGTGGAGGTAGAGAGAGGATTATCTGACTGCTGCAGGTTTAGCTGGCGTCCCACAGTTTGCAGACATCAAGATCCATCTCCCCAGTGTCGATCAGAGTCTGGCGCGTGTCTCCATTAGCACCTTGCGGCCGATGCTTTCCATCTACCATCCATCGTTTAGTGTCACACAACCTTAATTGGGCATGGTAATTATCCAATCACACAATATTAAGTGTCCTATTTGTGGAAATGTGGTTGCTGAAAATGAATAGTTATTGATTAGCAACACTGACATTCAACTTACTCCTTTTTCGCACATTAGCCTAGCATTGATTGCTGGCAGCAGTTCCTGTGTGCAATACTCAGAATCGACCGGAATCCTAATGTGCGGTCCAGGCTTGACCATTAGACCCATCCATTATCACGCTCGCCATCCATAGGCTTGTCACTAAGGCCTGGAGGGAAATTGGCAAGCAGACATGATTGTGACTGTGAGGCAGAAACAGATTTAGGTTCTCTAGTTTCTGTCAGCAAGCTGTTACATAATTAATCACCTGTAGCCTACACTGTACTGTTGGGCTGTGAAAGTTGTTTTATGTGTTACTACTTACTTAGAGTTAGCCTGTTTTGTTATGTGTCAGCCATAATGCGCTCATGCATGTGGCTTCATTGTGAGTCTATGCCTCGGCTTTAAGTGTTAAGTATCTTGTGGAATCAGAATCTCACTGAGCTTCAGATATTTTACTCGGTTGCCATTTTGGACTGAATTGAAAACGCATTTATCAAGCTCATACTCTAGCTGGCAGAACATTGCCCTGCACTTCAACACTCATTTCTTGATCTTTGGCCATCATAGAATAACCCATGATTCATCATTACATGATTTTGCAATGGTTTACACATAGTAACCTGAACAATTTAACTATTTTGATCGGGATTTCTGATCAATTTAAATAAGGCAGATTGTCTACTGTTCAAAAGTAGTTCTTCCCTATCTGCCCCATTTCAATTCTACCACTGGGAATTAATCTGATTTCTTTGGGTGATTTTTTACTTATGAAAATAATTATGTGTCAGTGAACGTGTCCTGAAACTCATGTGAAATTTTTTTTTTTTTTCAATTTTTAGTAAGTAATTTTTAAAGTATTTTTTCATTATTTTTATTTTTTTAATTGAGCCATCATTATCAAAAACATAATCACACTGACAACAGCAGTACGATTTTGCAATTTATTATTTTATTCCCTCCACCTTTGCCATGTTAATATCAAAGTCATACATGGTCAGCTTGCATTGCTGGCTACTTATAATTTAATCCCCTGCAAGAGCCCTTCCTTTGTCCAAATAGAGATCCAGTCAGCTGTGGGGAGCCTGATTTCATTGCTTTTACCGGTTGTCCGCACAAGCAATCTCTTTATGTTCTGCATTTATAGGTAACTTGGGCTTGCTGGGGGTCCAAAGTTTGGGGGAGATCTATCATCGTAACATAGGTAGGCAGTTTAATAACGCTGCTGTGGACTCCTGAGAAAAGCCAGCCATTTATTTAATGTAATGTGGGCAATGTTGGGGGGCTGACAGGAGGCCCAGGCAGGAAAAATGACACTCTGTTACTTCTACCTGCTGAAATCTTAGAGGAGAGAAACTTGGAAAAGGAATATGCTGCCTTTTACTCTCTATTAACATTAAGGATGTGTAAAGGTAAATGAAGACATTGCTACTACTTTCAACTCTGTGTACAATGTTTGAAATTTGATGTAACACCAGGGCTATAGCAATGTTCTCTGATGCAGTATTCTAATGCTTTTTAATGAAGAGTACTTCAGTCAGTTGTTTTGGAAGAGTTTAAACAAACTATACTTCAAATGGGGATTATATAAACTGTTAAGTACATGCAGCACAAGATTCATCTTTATAGTACATATTCATGAATAAAACAGAAGAGAAGGGGTTTGAATAGACACATTTTTTTACTGTTGGAAAATAACTTGTCCTCTGCAACTCCATGGCTCCCAAAGCAACAAAGGTGTTTATACCTTGCTTCGCTTATGAATATTTCAAGATGACCTGAGATAGGCCTTTTAACCCAAATCTTGATATACAAGGATTGAAGGAAACGCTCAAATAAACAAGAATTCAATGATAAGTTCATTTGATAGCAATCTCAGACGTTTTCATCTTGCCGCTGCGTTATGCATAACATATTCTTCCACATAGCATTTATCCAGAGTATTGCCTCAAAAAACTTGCTTCCTCTGCATGCTGGTTGTGTACACCACTTCACACTGATGCTCCTCATTGCGTGGTAAGTTTGCTGTGGCAAGAAGCCCGCTTGTAAATCATGCATATTGGATGAGACATGCAGCAGATGAGCCTGGGCCCTCCAGTCAGGCCTAGCATTAATTAAATATCATTGGCCCTGCTTCCGTACCTCATTTCATGCCACATTCACACCTTGTCTAGGCTTGTTATGGAAAAGTTGAGATGAAAGTTTTGGCGTTCCAACCTACAATACATCATGCTGCTTGGTTAGAGCATCATGGTCTTAACTGTAGGGATTGGGTGTGATTTCTGCAGGGACCACAGAAGCAAAACTTGTTTATTGAGTGCACATCAACACTTTTCTACTGAGGGGAAAAACAAACTTGATAAAATGGAAAATTGTGTGACATGGCCGTCAGACAGGTTTGGATTATAAGAATAATTTGATGAAGCAATTTATATGAATCGCAGAAGAAGGTTCTGTTAATATTCACCTTTTAATGCAATTCTGCATAGAATGACTGATTGAATAGATTGCAGTGTGCTTGCTCCCAAGCGATATCAGTCATTTCCCTCTTGTAATATACTGGAGTTGTGTTTTTCCCTTAGTATTCCAGTTTATCCAAGGATCATAGCAAAAACAAAACAAGTGAAAACAACTCAGGGTATGTTGGACATGTGCCACATTGAAAAGTAATATTGCAGGTGTCCACACAATAAACTCCACAGTATACTCTAATACTTTACCACACTCTAATACTTTGACCTTAATCAAAGTAACAAACTAACATAATGTCATGTCTTAATTACAGTATCCTCATAATCACATTAAGATCAATGTATTGGTGCATGTATATGTTGCCATTGTGCTATTGAGCAAGGCCATATACCTCTATACTGCTGTACTCAAACTAAAATTATTACTGTGAAAAGTAGTGAGCCTACACAGTATTTATCTGCAGCTCAAGAGAAATATGTGTGCTATAAGGGGAGAGAAACATGTTTAAATTGTTGCCATAAACAAACAGTAGACCATCACCATCAATCAATATTTAGACTGCTTGGCAACACAATACTTTGATGCAGTTATGCACCAAAACAATCATGAACAATCAGAAATCTAAAAACATAAATGCAACCAACTCATGCTTGTCTGTGTGGCCATACGCTGGGTACTGGATAGTGGGGTTGGAGTGGAAGAGGAAGACAAGGTTTGTCTGACTGACCTTTATAACTGTGGTGTTTGGGAAAACGAGCTGCAGGTAAGATAGATAAAGAGGAGCGCTTGGTTTGTATAATGGGGTGTGAAGACAAGCTGCAAAGTTTCTGAATGGTTAATGCTTACCGTCAGTTATAGAGTGGTGTAAGAGCAATAGACATTTAGCTTTACTTAGCCCAGTGGTTCCCAACTCCGGTCCTCAGGACACAGAGTACTGCTTTAGAGCACATTCACGGTGTGTAAGAATAAGAACAAGAATAACCTTAAAAATGAAAAAAATAATTTGATATGTATTTCAAATACATGTAGTGAAATGTTGTTCTAATTAAAACTAATACTCAAACAGTCCTTACCAATTTGAACTGCTTCGTATTTCATGCCATTAACCAGAGCTGCGAGTCCATCACCTTCTCTTAACCTAAGCTCCTGAGAAAGTCAACAGCACTGTTCACCTTGGAGTGCCTTTGATGATGTCTAAGGGATTCCCCAATTCTCAAAGGGGAGGGTGGGGGGCACGTTCTCCCTACTGGGGGATAAAGCCACTTAATGGATCACAAAGTTAATCAACGGCAGGGAGAGCTTGACTGAAATGGAAGAACAGGTTGAACTGTCAGACCAGTGTCCTCAGGGACACACACACACACACACACACCACTTTCCTTGAAACCCAGTTAATATAGATTATACATGTAATAGCTACATGGCACATTCATCAATAATGATTCATGATTTCATAATGTAATATAGTGTAATAAATATAATACCCATATGTGGCGGCATTGTGAATGGACAGATTGTTAGTTTATTAGGGCAAAATGTTCATAATAAAAGTCTTCCTTTTCTATAAATATTCTATAAATATTCTATAAATCTTCCTCTAGGTATGCAAGGCCAAAGTCAGGACAATTTATTCTTAAATCATCCATCCACAATTGGTTTACTCGTGGGGCCAAATTAATTGCTATTATACAGATATATTATAAAGATTTTCAGTTGTGACAAGAACTAGGACACGTGCAGAGAATGTTTGCCGTTACCATTCACTTCAATCACCATGGCACTATCTTGCAATATCTTACCAGGAAGTCCTCTTGCCCTTGCTGCCTGGCTTTTGCTGTTGCAGGAGTAGTCATTCTTGCGTAATGATGACAAGCAATGCAATTCACAAAAATAATTATTTGTATTTAAAGCAGTAGCATTTGCATCCTATTCGCAACCTAAATTATTTGCCTTCAAAGGTTCAAATGGTTTATTTTTCACATAAACAGTTATAACAGTATAAGAGTGCAGTGCAATGTGTGGTGACATACTCTGAACACTGTGTTAGAGATAGAAAAGGAAATGGGGCCTCAACTAGGAGATACTACAATGTAACAAAAAAAAAGCAATATGAACAATATAACAATATAAAAAAAGAAAGTCAGTATGTACATGTGCAATGTGAATGTGCAATGTAAATGCCAGTGTGCAAAAAATGTTGTGCAAGTATGCAATGTGAAAAGAGCCATGTGACTCCACAGGTGCTTGCCTGACCGCAGCAGTCTGAACAGTCCATTGTTGCTCCTCTCTGGCGTGGATGCTCACCTCTGTTGCACTAATGCTAGCATCGTTAGCGTCGAAATGGGTACCTCTATAGCCTGTTATGGTCCATAGTCCTTGCCACATGCATCTGGTGTCTTGTAGTTGGAAATCAGACTCCACTCTGTTCCTGTACCGTCTTTTGGCATCTTTCACTGCTCTCTTTAGTCAAATCAAGCATGAAATTTGCTAGACTATAAAAAGAAATCCTAACATTAGATCCGCTCTCCCTGTCGTATCGCTTATCAGTAGCCTACCTGACTAGTAAAAGATTATTTCTTGTGTGCTCTTCTCTTCGTCCTTGCTCCCCTGTTTTTTCTCTTTCTCTTCTTTTGAATCAGTCTGATCCCATGGCGGTCACTCTATTGCAGCCGATATGATGAATAGATTTTCTCTTTCTCACTTGTGGTGTCATTGATGGGTTTTGTATTCAATAGTGGCTTTCTTTCATTGGAAAGTAGAATAATCTTTCCAGTTTGTGGTCATTTTCAAGGTTTTGTTGTGAACAGTGTGAAAAATCATTAGTGGTTGGTGATATTTTTCATTTCTCTTGCTATCTCTGAAAAGGCTTAGGCCTTTTTGCTACAACTGTTGTAGTGTTATGTTTGCTGTTTCCCTGCAAACATTCATAGCTGACAGGAACAGTTTTCATTTGTCAAAAATGTTCTCATTGTGTTCCTCTACCAATTCAAAATGACATGGAGGGGATTGTGCATGGAAGAAATCCAATGCAATGACTGAACAGGTTCATGATAGCATATTTTATAGCAGACCCAAATTTTTCAGGTAATGTTTTTATTTAGAACATTTCTCCTGAAATTATATATCTTTTAACTGCTATGTCACCCATGATTTTACATTTACATTATATGAAACCTGATTATTAATCACTATTCATGAAAGCTTTGTAATTGTTATGAAGTTTCTATTCAGACTTTAGGAAATTGTTCTTATTTAGGTTTAAGTAATGTGCTGTTGTAGCTTGTAGTACGCTGATGGTGGATCTAGTATAATACACAACTTCAATTGTACATGCAAATTAAATTCCTATAATCAACATCAACCCATACATTTGGGATTGTTGGGAAGATAAACTTATAATATATATAATACTATTAGTAATAACTAGTAATATCATCTTCTGATAGTAGAAGATGATATTACTTATGATTGTTTTGACTTTTGAGAGTTGTGGCTGTCACAAATCACATATCAACAAACTCCTTTATTAGCTGAACATTAAATAGATGTTATTATAACATTTCAAAATTTAAAATTTTGACCTCATTTGTCTCCTTAATATTGCAAATGTCATCATATCAAATTGTTCTTAAAACTGCACTAGGGAAGATTTCTATGTAGTGCGTACCAAAGTCCTTTACAAAATTTTTGATTATAGAATAATATCAATTATAACTGCTTATTATGGGCTCTTGATGCAATTTGTTGTCATTATTCTTGTTGTTCACTTCAGTTGAACTGCAGTGAATGCCATATATCTGATGATAAAGTTTTGAATTTGAAGAGAAACAATAGACTTTTATTTTATTTTATAATATTTAACTGCTATAGCAAAGCAAACACATAAAGGAGCTGTCCTCCTTCAGTTCAGCTTTGAAGAAATGACATTAGCTTGTGTGCTGTGAAACCAGTGTGTCTTTCTTTCTTTCTTTCTTTCTTTCTTTGGATGAGATCTTCCCCTGGCAATGGTGCCCCACTTTGAAGAAACATCACAGTTACGGAGACAGATGAATTTGTTCATCATGCTTTCATGATTATGTGTTATATGAAAACACAAGTTGATATAAAATGTATTTGGAGCAGACATACAAATCAGACTCAAAAATTGTTTGTATTGTTAATTGCTTTGGACTGTTCTGATTCAAAGCAGGAGAGACAGGGGAAACTGGAAGTTCATTTCATTGAATACTTTTTTGAGAAAACATCATCAGTAATCATCATCTTGTAATAATTAGCCATTCGCCAGTGACCCCTCAAATTACCTGTGTGCTTGTGTAAAAGAACACATGCAGTCTCCAATAAAGTGCTTGTTGTTCTGTAACCTCACTCCTCATGAGCAGCTTCTAGTAGATGGCCATCTTCAGTGAGGCGGTGAGCTATCAGTGGCCTAATCACCCATGAGCAATTCCAGAGCTGGTCTGATGAATTTGGGCCAAGCCTTGTGGTGTGTGATCCCTGGGAATAATACTCAGAGCTGCCTATGTTTATCAAAAGGTTAATGGAAGGTTAATAAGAGAGGGAACTGTGCAAACTCAGAAACCTTATTATGCAAATGGTGTTTTTTGGTTGTGTGGTGTTCATTGTAATGAGCAGATCATCTCTGTTCTGGTTGAAATACAGGCATCTTTGATGTTTAACTTGAGGAAAAGATCTCATTATTTGTTTTAGGTTGACTTACTTGAAATGTGTGAACAGAAATTTTAATTGGCAGAAGTGTTGCATTAAACGCTTCACTGATAGCCCATTTGACGTAACAATGTATTTTTCAATGGGGCAAATCTTCTTTTATCTACTTTGCAACACAATATTTGTTTTGTGTGAATGTGTGTGCACATACTGCATTATGTACATAATCTGAAGTGGTGCCACTGTATTGCAATTGGTTGCTGATGCAGCTAATGTCATTTGAAAATGTTCCTATAACATTTGATATGATAGTTGTTCCACAGAGAGAAGTCATTTTTAATCATCCAGCGAATACTTTTTGAACCGGATTAGTTAGTTTTATTCAAGCACTCAATGACAGATCATCCGTTAATGCTGTCGTCCGTAGTTAGCGTGTATTTCTGAACACAGGCGAGGATGACAATAGCTGGATGACCTTGCCCTGTTTACATAGCACACACACACACACACACACGTATCCACCCACAGCCCAAGAACTACTACTGCACATCTTTTTTCTTTTTGCACATTATTATTATTATTATGATCATTTTTTCTTTTGCACTAAGCATTTGTATATTTTTTGTAGAGCATATCTTATATAGCTTTTATTCTTTAACTTTTTATCACTTATCTTAGTTGTGTCATTCTATCTTGTTGTTGTTCTATGTTACCTGGCTGCTGTGACTAAGAAATTCCCCCTTGGGGATTAATAAAGTACCTACCTACCTACCTACCTACCAGAGGTTGTTAGTTCACTGTTGCATTAAGTTGACTGTAGTGATGGTTAAACCAGAGGGTTGAGCTGGTGGAAAGGAAGTGAGGGAGTGATGAGCAGGGGGAGGTTTACAGAGACCTTTACTGGAGCATGTCAATTTGATCAGGCCTGTATGCTTTGTTTTGCTTGGTGAAAAAGGGACCTGCG
Source organism: Gephyroberyx darwinii (assembly GCA_900660455.1). Lineage (NCBI taxonomy): Eukaryota > Metazoa > Chordata > Actinopteri > Trachichthyiformes > Trachichthyidae > Gephyroberyx > Gephyroberyx darwinii. Next base: position 21,116 of record CABFOQ010023959.1, read on the forward strand.
CATGAAAAATTGAAAACATCTCCTCCTTTTTTTAACACTCTTCCAACTTCTTCTGATACACTATTCAGGGGGTTGTTTTGAGGTATGCTTTTATCACTTGCTAGAAACAAACACAAGAAATCTGGCTTTTGCCAATTAAAAAGTTCTCATTAGATTCATACAACAGTCACAGATTATGCTGCCAAGTAGTATGTCAATATTACATCACAACCTTCATAGTCTTGACCCTTGGATATTAAGCCACCACATGACCAAATACTAGACTGGTAATAATGGGCCTCACGTACAGCAGCTTCCCCAGCATCCCCAGCTTCATGTATACTTAAGATACAAAGCTGGGGATGGAATAACATTTATAACCTGATACAGTATAGATCATTGCATTAGTGCTTTTGTATTCTGATTGTGTACCTTGTTTTTGTATTTATGGGTATACTTAGCTTTTTGACATCTTCCTTGCTTACCATGTTTATGGAAATGTATGGTTTTACAACAGCAGTCACCTCGAAAAGGTGTTGACACAGAGCGGATGCAGAGGTTTGAATTTCTTCAGTAGTGTTTTAAACAGGAGCATCCTTGTTGATTTGTATGCTTTCTGTGTGCGCAACCTGAGAGTGACTGACTGGCGGTCAGAGCCCAGTATTGACTGTTCTGAGGATGTAATAGAGGACGGGGTGATGGGATCCAGGACATGAACACTCTCACCGTGGCATGCACAGCAGAGCTGTACAGGATATAACCAAGGCACTTTATCATTCTGCTGGCTCCATGCAGAGATGCTGGGCTCTGTGTTTTAGAATAATGCCTCTACCTCAAATTAGATTTCATTGATCCTGGTTTTCTCTATAATTGCACAAACAGGATGGATGCTGGTTTTATGTGGGGTTCATCCCTGATATTTGAAATACTTTAACTTTAAGTACAGAAGGTAAATTAAATCAGACAAAAGGCAGGTTAAACCGATTCAAGGTGATTGGGCTATTACTCCTAGGGATTGCCAGACTATATATTATCCTGACACTAGCAAACGTGTATCTTTGTTTAAATTGTTATTTAATGCAAGCTTATAAACTTGCACTTCACTAATCACACGTTGGGTGCATAGATTGCCTGCACTTTTATATGCATGCTTGCATGCGTTTCAAGTGCTATAAAATACTGGGGGTCAAATAAAAAAACTATGTTTAGAAAACACTCTGGAAACACTGTTTTGCACAAGCAAACCATTAACACAGACATGTAACATTATGTTGTTGTGAGTTTACAAGAGACACCCTCATCTGGTGCTATACAGTGAACAGATGGCATGACAATCATTGATATTGTTCACATTGACAGATAGAGAGGGGAAAAGAGACAGTAGGATGCATGGTAGATCAGACTGCTCTCCCTAAATTGACAATTCATTAACTACTGTAACCGTACATAGACAATGAAATTAATGAAATCATGCAAAATGATATATTTTTTGTGAATAAAGAGTTAATTGATCGGTTTTCTCTGTGTCTCTGAATTTAATTGAATGGGGATGTTGTCTCTAGCACGGCGCTGCATTCAATTGTTCTGTTTGAGAATAGGAGCAGTCAGCCTTCTCTATAAAAGGTCTCAGGTGGTTTTGTTTCATTTGGCTTCCCTCCTCACTTGATCGTGTTGTTCTTGAGTAAACTAAACAATTCTGGGCATATGACATATTTAGAATGGCTGAGGCTGACTTTCTTTTAAGTGTTTTATGTTGTAAGAAGGGAGTATTTGAAGTGAAGTGTTTTTGCTTTTCCAACAGTTAGCTCAGCATGATGCAGTGTGCTTCAGAGTGGGACATTATAAGATAATATAATGGTATCTCCTCCTATCTCTTAATACTGATATTAAAAGAACATTTGCTTTAAATTAAAACTGTCATGCATCGCAGAGATTCTTATTATGACTCCAAAGTGTTTCAAAGGGTTATGGTTAAAATGTGTTCAGAATTTGTTTTGAGACTGGAGTTTGGGCTATTATTCATTCAATTGATTATCATTAAACCATAAACATTTATGGAAGAAGGAAATCACTTGAAAAATTTGTTTTTGATCTCACAATTCCTTAATATAATTCAGGAAATTCATAGACCTTCGGATAAATAAAAGGGAAACAAAGACACTTACTTTGCTTGTCTTTCTCTGCCAGATAAAAAGGTAGCTACATACAGTAGATTAGCGACATGGCGAGAAAGCTCTGAATGCTGAACATCTTATATTCACACAAAGGGAACCCTCTATCAGTCCAGTTGTTAAATGTTTTTGCCTGGTGCAGTTAGTGTGGTATTGATCATTGTTGTTCCAAGTCCTCAGGAATCAGCCTCTATTGATTTCACTTCAGTTGTAAGCCTCTGTTACTGACCTACGTCTCTCTCTTCAGACCAAGCACATTTCTAACATCCTAACCTCTCTTGATTTTGTCATGGGTTTACTAAAGCATGCATACGGTGCAGGACTGTCTTAACAATTTACAAAATGATTGGGTTGCATCCAAAAAAGGACTAACCATTATACTGTAGATACTTATAGCCATTAGGTGTTGCACACTAAATTTGCCTTGCCCAGAAACACTTGAGTGGTAGAAACATAAACGCACTGTAGAGATGTTATATTCCAGAGGACGATATGATATGCTCCTTCACCTGACACCTGATTATCATTAATAAAAGGAACCTACTTATAGCCAAACATTCAGCATTGATGATTCCTATTAATAGCTGGTATGCAATCCCAGCCAATACTGTGTGTGGGATATTAAATAACTGTCTGTGTGTACTCAAGTATGTGTATCTAAGTGGTGCCAAACGAAGAAACCTACACTGGTTACAAAGTGGTTTCAGAATTTATGTCAAGATTTTACAGATTACTTTTAATGCACCTCTGCTACATTGCAGACCTTTTAGTCCCATTTGAAACGGAGTGCAGTCTAAGGTCCTTGGGCAGGGCTCTTTTGGTCCTTCCGCAGTATAGACTCAAAACTAAATGTGATTGAGCTTTTCCCATTAGGGTCTCTATATAGATTTGGGAGCTGTGGGAAGCTAGTAATCAGTGCTATCTTTTAAAGAATTTCTCACTCTACTTTGCGAATTGAATATTTCTTATTCTTATTTGTATATCTCTGTGCCCATGACCTTTTTTTTCATATTAACATTAACTCATTAACTCAACATTCACAGTCACAGAGTTTTGTCGAAACCCTGATCGGATCCTGGTCCACTGTTTCTTCTGCTAATCTCATAGGGGTTCCTTTCAGTGGTTTTAATTATTTTACAGCATGAATTGCCTGATGTTGCACTGCAGTTAAGAGCAACATTTAAGTAGCTGCAGTGGTGCACCATTTATTAATCACAAACATACATTCTGGTTTACAGCTTGCTGCTAAATTAAGATCAGTGCTCTTGGGTGGGACACTCTGCCAGACTGTCTATGAGCGGTATACTCTCAAATGGCTGTCCTGGGGACTCCTCGGCAATGAATCAATAGACAGTTAATTTCAGATCACACGTGCTTTGACAGTATCTCATTTATGGGCCTTCAATTTAGGGAGAAGAAGCTATCAATAATCATTTGGCCTCATTTATGTAAAGGTGTTACAACCAGATTTGTTTAAATCTGCGTAGTTAGAAATCTGGATTAGATTAGATTACATCCTGGTGGGGAAATTGGGCTGTTGCAGCAAGGAGTAATAGGATACATCAAAGAAGAATACAGGTGGATATAAATAAGAATATAGTAAGAGTATATTCACATAATCAAAACAAGAATTTGGACATAAATAGAAATGTATGAAAGCAAATGTGTGAGATTTGTGCATTATGAAAAGGTGGAGAATTTAAAAGCTGTAAAAACGGTAAATATATACTATATATATACTGGATGGACAAACAATGCTGTATAGATTGGTTCAGAGCATAGTTTGTATGGACAGTGCAGTTGGCACAGGGGCTGTTTGGACAGGGGGCGTTAAACAGTCTGATGGCTGTTGGCACCAAAGAGCACCCAAGATGCTCTGTATCATACCTTGGGGGGATGAGATGGAGGCTGAAGGTGCTCTATAGCTGCATCAGCTTACCATAGGGTGTGGGAGGAAATTGATATACTCACTTAATGTTCTTGTGGGAGTGCTAATGTATTGCAGCTGTGAAAGTTGTGCAAAGCATATGAGTATAATTATGACAAAAAAAAAAAAAAATTATGGCACACTGCAATAGAAAAATAGCAAAAGCTTTGATCAATGTCAGTTTGTTCAGAATATTGTTTGAAAAATTATCCTAAAATCAAGCTGAAGATAGTCTTTATATTTTTGTAAAGAAAGCCCTCTGAGGGCCAGGGAACACATTGTGTCAACAGGAAGCGGCCATGACATGTTTGTATTCATGTTGTCTATGATCAGCCTACTCTACTTTATGTATACAAGTAGTAATAATTTACAGATGAGAGCATCATAATAACATATTTTCAGGGTTGATGCTGGGCTGATCACTATATTTTGAGCGGCTGATTTTATTAGTGTATATCAAAATATGTGATGACAAACATCCACAGTTTTTCATCAAAGATTTACAAATCTTGGATGAAGTTCTATGACAATGAGCATTCAGTCTGACTGTTGTTGTCTCGTCTCTCCTCAGTGAGTCCAGGTGTGGCCAGCGACCACAGACATCATCATCCACATGGAGAAGATTCTGAAATGGAGGGCAGATCCAGCTCACATGGGAGGTTGACAGGAAACATCTGGGTCTTCATATTGACTTGTTTACAGATGCTTCTGGCCTTGTAATGGCTACCCTTGACACTTCAAGACTGGATGTACGAAATGAGAGGGCCAACCAATGGACGTTAAGAGCTCCGATATGTAATGGAGCGCCACTTCCACACAGTGCAGGACACAGGGTAGAAGCGAACACTAAGAAGAAGCTTATTGTGTGGAAACATAAAGCGCTTTAATGTACTGATAAACACTGTGCTTGTATAAGAAAGCATATGCATTGGCTTTGAGAAGATTAGTTAAAGATTGTTTTTTTTTTCAGTGGCATTCACTAACACTAATACTGACATAAACAGCCAATGTCACTGCCACAAATTACTCAAGGCAATAGATAATAACTATATGTTGTAAAAGTTTGACCTTAATTTAATTGTCTTTCAATGCATAATATATTTGATCATTAGATATGTGTAAATGGTGACAGTTGTACATCTGTTGGGAAATGAGTCAAGTAGTCTGAAAGGTTCATTTTGGTGTTTGAATTTAAGTTGGAAAAAGAAAACCCTCCACAGCCCTTGCAGTTGCAATATTTGTACAACCTCATGTTAAAATAGCTTCTTATCATCCTCATATCATGCCTGGAATCCCTGGTTCCTTTCCACTTCACTTCTGTATTTATAAGACTTTGCTGAATATGCTTTACAAAACAAGTGCTGTTTTTGTATAAAAATGCTTCTGATTTTCATTGTGAAAGACCTATAGATACGTACCATTGCCTTCTTACTTACAGTATATGTAGAAAAAAAATACTCATGTATTGACCCCTACTAGGCCTCACCTATAATAGCAGTGACGCTGTCCAGAGATCACTTAATTGGTACATTTCAAGACATAAACTGACCCACAGTGCTACTGATGAGAGAAATGGTGAAAGAGGGGGGAGAGGGAGGAGGGGAAGGAGAAAAAGGCAAGGGAGAGAATTCATACTCCTTTCTTCTTTAGAAATAGATTAGTTTCCCCAGGAGTCTATTATCGTCTTTCAAACTCAATCCTCCTCTGCCTTCACAGGCCTGGATAGAAGGCGATAGCTCCTGGAGCCTCTGGTGGGGAAGAATCCAATTCCTTCTACCTGCTGCCTGAGTCACATTGCATACTGCTGCTGTGCTACTGGCAGGTTTTGTGCAAAGAGACGAAAAAATGATTTATTGTTTCCTGTCATTTGCCATGCATGTCTGGTCACAGTCTGACCAGGAAAGGTGCTTATACCAAATGGTGGTCCTTTGGCTCATAGCTGTAGGGAAACCACTTCTAGTGCTAATCATCCTCATGGTACCTTTTCAAAACCAAATGTTCAATTATTCATCTACACTGAATGTTCAAGTGCTACTGTCTATAGACCATATGGTAGCAACTCAACTGTGTGAATTCAAGTGAGGCTCAATCCTTAGTTATCTTTTTTTTCCATTAAGTTCCAAAGGGATGGAAAGATTTATACCACATCATAGCACCAGTATTAAACTGAAAAGCTGTCAACATCATTGTTAGGACCAGGTGGGACTTCATGAAAACATCTTACAATCAGTTTGTTATTACAAATGTGTGTGACCTATAAACATTCAGCATTCTGTTCATATTCACGTGGAGCACAGCAGTAAATTGCAAATTGGATTTCATTTTTTTCATGAATTTTTTTTTCCAATCAAAAAAGACAGCATGCAGTTACAAATGCCTCATGTATTTGAGCACATTTTAACAGCCTACAACACTTGCTTCCTTGCACTACAGCTGTCCTAAAGCATGTTTAATACTTGTTGTCAGTAGTCGGTAGTTTTCCTCCACCCAATATAGGTTAGCCTGTTATCAAGGATCAAATCAAGGATATTTAAGCATCTGAGGCACTTGAAGAACTGGGAGTTTTTCAACCACAATTTCAAGGTTTATAAATGACAACTTGGATGTGAATTTATACTAAGATCAAATTTGATTGCTTCTATAAATGAGGCTCTTCATCTGTGTGATGATCTTACTATGGAGGTGAAGATATAATCCAATTACATTTTCATGAATGAGACACTGATGATAGCTGATGTTCAGTGTGCATGCTAGACATTTTTACATGTCTCTCTGTGACAGACTCACCAAACTACTGGATACCCCTACCCCTTTTCCCTGCCACACAAGTTGCCACCCAATAACATCCTCATTTGTATATTTGTGTGGAGAGTTTTTTCTTTTCCATCACCTTCACTATTTTAGATGTAGGAGTGTAGGAGTAGGCCTTTTTTGCTTGTGTCCCTAGCCTCCAAAATGAAAGTAGCTGAAGAACTGAAGAACTGAAGAACGTAAATCTATATCAGATAGATATAACAGTGGTTATACATGCAATCATTGCAGCACCATGAAAAGTCACTTTATAGAATCACTAGTGAACCAAACAACTACTAAGGGAAATTAGACTTTTGTATGTGACCATCAGGTGCTTTATGGAAATACAAATGGTTTTTCAAATACGAGGACCATTAAGAGGTTCAAGTGACTCTTCATAGTGATGGTGGCCCATTTAGCCCACTCAAGCTTTCTAATGAACCGTCTTTGCAAAGAATGAATTATCTGTTCATTGGCTGAAACATTTTCAAGAGTGATAGAAAAAATCAAATACAATGGTTCTATGGTTTACTTTTGGTCAAAGCATGCACATTTTGCCTTTATCATTTTTCAAACATAAATTGGAGTTAAGAAACATGGTCAATGATAGAGCAATGTTCACTGTCCAAACGCAGGCAGTGAATGACAATACTAATGAACTTCTGTATTTTAAAAGAGGTGAAGACATGGGTCTAGCTCTCATCACAGTGGTTTCTCTGTGCTGGTGTGAAAGTCCAATTACAATACATATTGGTGTCTTGAATTTACTCTACGCTACCTGAGGTAAAGCCTTGGATAGTACGAAGTGTTGTCTTTGTGGTCTTTTATCTCTGCATACTTAAGAAGGGCCCATGGGATTTCCTGTGGAGAATATTGCTGAGCACTGCTTAAACGTATACAGAGATTAATTTCATATTCCCACTGAGGATTCTGTTTCACTCAAAATTATTACCATGACCTTGACAACGGCTAACATTTAGCCTCAACTTAGATAGCAGCTCATTGGCTTTCATAAAATGTAATCATATTAGTGCAGATGCAGGATGGGCTTAACATTCTTAAACTGCAATACAAAAGAAAAGGTTATTCACAGTAAGGCAGGCGTTTGGCTTAATGTGCCTGTGAATGGGTTGAAAAGAGATTGTTTTGAAATATGACTGAGGTCATTTTTACCTTAAAGAAGGTCTATTATCAGCATTGTATTTCTTGAAAAAGATGTGTTGGCCTGATGCGCTTGTTTCATTTTGAATTCATTTTGGATGTCTGGATAGGATTAACAATAATTTGATCTAGTCTCTACTATGTTTAAGTGTCGAGAGGGGATATACTCTTTGTTGTGCATCAAAAAAGATCTGATGCTGCTGGTTTGAATCCAAAGCATTGCTGTATTTTGTGGAAATTCCTCAGTGTTTAGCTGACCAAGGACTGCTTATTACCAAGTCTGAGGTCTGAGTAGCAATGTGTGCACTTTCTTGTTAAATCCCCGTTGCACAACTTTAACACATGCACACCTGAATGCACACACACAGGCACATGTGCAAGCAGGAGAAGGGAACATTAACACTTGTACCAACAGCGGAGCTAGGGTCAAGTGTTGCTGTTGACCTGCACAGTGTAAAAATAGACTTTGTGAGGGATTATCACAGGTTTATTTTAGTGAACGTACAAAGCGATTCAATAGCAAGGTTAAGAAGATTTTATTTATAACCATGCTGAGGCTTATCATTGCTATTATTCATTTATTTATTTGTTCAAAGTATAATGTTGTTACCACATCAGGATCTCTACAACGGGAGAAAGAAAGGGAATGAAAAGTGTCAACAATCTGGATTGAAGCCTCTGGCATCAGGAGTACATTGTATGCACCTTAGCCACTGGGCCACCAAGGTTCCCCATACTGCTGGTAATTAACAGTGTAATTTAACACTCCTTGGTGTGTATTTTGAGACATAAATGGTACACTGAAGGCACAGACCTATGGCCTCAATGTGTTCAGAACATGATGTAATATTTCAGAGGACAGACTGATTCATTTGAAATATCTTTTGGAGGTACAAATTTATAAAATTGCAGATGCATTCGCTTTTGTAGTGTCTCCATGTTGTATGGTGTTGCTCTTTGTCCCTACAGTAGTTACATGAAACCTCCTCATCCATCCGCCTCCTGGGGACAACAGGAGAAACAGCACTATGCCTTCTCACGCTCTTTCTTTCTGTGTTCAAGGTATTTTTTTCGGAAGAGTGAGGAAGGGGAAAACAGTCCCATCAATATTGTGTTTCCCTGCTGTCTACCCACCCACTGCTTTCAGATTATCAGACAAGACTACAGCACTGGTTTCACAATAAATCCTCTCAGTCTTTCACTCTCATTGTCTCTTTTTCACACATCTTTTTTTCTCATCTCATCTCTCTTTCTCTCTCAACTGTCTACTTAGTATCACAATACAAAACAATCTGGTGGATATAATTTTCAAGGTTTTATTTTATTAACATGCTAAGGTTTTTTCAGATCTACACATCTTGCTGCAATGTACAAAGATTATACATAATATAAAACACATTTGATGTATATTTGATGTTTCCCATTCTATATCCAACTTACTGATACCTAAAATGCAAATGAGGCAACAGCAATTTCTTTAATTAGAACTTGAGGTGCTAATTTGTTCTTCAGTCTGTTATCCATTATGAAATGTGTCATCAGCTGTCAGGAAAATTGCCGATGAATGAGGTAGAAATATCTGTATAGGAGACTAACAACTATGTTCTTTTTTGATGCAGTATTGTAATGTGTCAAGTGGAGCTGCTGTCCAGCAGAGCTATGACAGCTCAGCAGATGAAAAGGTTTTTTTTTTTTACATCTAATATTAAATCGTCAGTGATGACAGGACTGGGACTACCAGAAATCAGAGTTAATAGCATTACAGGAAAAATCAGTTTGTGGATATGTTGATATGTCCATTTTCAAGGAAAAAGATAAACTTTTTTAGTGTATTATTCTAAAGTCATTTTTAAAACAAAGAGGTCATAATAAAACAATCTCAAATACGTCTACTCCTTGTCTGGTGTACCTTCCATCCCCAGCCTGAAGAGAGGCACAATATCCTCTTCATCTTTATCCTCATCCTCATCCTACTCCTCCTTGCCCTCATGTCTGCTCTTGGAAGGCCGACAGGCATTTGGCCATGCAATGCAATATTGCAGTGCATGCAGCACAAAACAGAAGGCTAATTTGGCACATGATGAGACATTAAGACATGCTGTCTCTAATCCCTAAAAATGTTCACAGTCAAATGTGCAGTAAGTGCTTTCTGGTTTAGGACATCACAGAGAGGAAGGGATTTGATTAATCTCCTTCTCCATGTTTACGCCTTACCACTAAAACACCTCAAAATAGGTGTATTAATATAGTCTCATTAAGATATTAAAAAGTCTGCCCCAGTTTTGTCAAGCATGTACACATACAAAATGCCGGTGAGGGTTTGTGATAATGAATCAAAATCTCCATTTTTATCCACACAATAGCATTAGTGTCACCACAATCATTATTTCATTGTAGTTTTTGGGAGGAGAGTTCCATTTCATTTACTGACCTACTTATCACAGCTCACATAAACATGCCATCCCCATACCCACTGTCCCATTTGCCAGAAAGGCCAACCAGACTCTTCTGAATTCATAATGTTGAAATCACATAAGCTATGCTTACCTCTCTCATTTCACTCCTTGTGCATAACCCCACCCCAATATCCTCCCATAGGTCTCTTCAAATTCCTGCCTGCTTTTAATTCCCACCTTCTATTGTGCAAGGTGAATGTCATATTTAACATCTTCTCACAGCATCCAGGCTTAAGATAATGCCAGTTCCATTCATGGCACATGCTTATATGTATTACTCACGCTGCTTAATCAGATGATGAAGAACTAGTGAGACATTTCATAGATCTGGGTCTAGGATGGTACTTTCACCACCATACCTGCCTCACCACTCCCAACATAACCAAACAGAACAAGTAATAACACTGCAGGAGAGGTTTGAGGGAAAGTATGACATATTTAGCAACATAGGCTGCAATAATAATGATGTGGGTTTTTTTTAAAGAAAGGTGCAAAGAAAAAAACAATTAGAACAAAAGGACAAACTTACAAACAAAGGGTGCTCAGAAAATTTTCTTTCTTTATAATCATCAATAACATATTGGTTAATTGGTTACAGTGTGAAATCCACATTGGTGCCCACCTGACCTCAAACTGTAGCTCTGACTCTGATTTGGACTACTTATTTATTCATTACAGTATGTACTTGTACAGCAAATGATGATACTTGATGATAGATACTGGGTGATACTAGGTATTTACCATTTAAAGTGTATAGTCTGAAAATTACGAGCCATTGTATTCCAACATGAATGTGAAATGCCTGACTGTAAATCATATAAAACTATACAATTGCTTAGTACAGTAGATCACTGAGCAGAAGAATGGTTGTTTTATATTGAGCTTGCTAAGTTTGGCATCTATTGTTCCTTATGGGTGGTCTTTTCAAATGAATAGGCTTATTATTAACAATCACCTATGCAAATATTGAATGCAATTCTCTCTTTGGCCTACAAATTAATTGAATATGCCCCAATGGCCACCTTCAACTTGCCAAAAATGTATGTCACCCCATGCCAACTCCTTAACTGGAGCCCAGAATGACATATGTAGGACCAAATCGTGCAAGTTCTGCAAGTTCGTTTTTAAAAATAATAGCATAAATATGCATACACAACCAAGAACTCTTCCATTCATATGAACAAATCCAAAAAAGGGTTGGATACCAGTTCAAAAAATGTTCTATTTTCACCACCTTTTTCTCAGTGCCAACAAAGCTAGGCTGCCTGGGGAGCTTAGTCTGTGTAGTTTGCACTGGGGCCATATGCTTCTGTCATAAAGGTATGCACAATGTTGTACTGTTATTCTCAATGTAGTGTGGTGTGGTAACAGGCCCATATCTACTACATGAGCACAGTAGATTCCTCTTTTTTCCAGTCAAGTGGTGGGTCAAGGAGTATCAAACTGTCTTCCTTCTCTTCTGTGAGGCATGCTACTTTGTAATCTCTCAGTACTGAGGTGGCAAGGCCCTCAGGGAGGGGTTTTCACCGTAGTCTTCTTGTCTGTAGAAAGATCAGGGAGGGTTAATCTCTGACTCTGCCATCCAAGACAGTTCTGCTGTGTAATTCTGTCTTCATTTGTAGTCCAGAGAGAGCGAGAGAGAGAAAGAGAGACACTTTGACTTTTGATTTTCTTTA
>CABFOQ010023962.1:0-38811 GCA_900660455.1 Gephyroberyx darwinii
AGAATGAAGGTTAAAATAGAACAAACCTCACATGACAGCAGATGGTTTGTTAGATGACACTTACAAAACTGTCCAGTCTCCACGTCATGTAGTCCCACCAACAGCTCATGTTAACCCCTCTAGTCACACCGATCCAATGTTAACTAAAGTAGGTTTTTAAATAATACCGATGATCTTATTTTGATTTTTGACTCAAACTTTATTGACTCCTGTAGACGGACATCAGAAAATTCTTTGGATGTAGCGGAGAGGGAAGCAGTAAGGAGAGATGAGCCTGAGAGGTAAGACCTGATAAACCAGCTAGCTAGCTAACCTATTTACAGGTCTGGCAAATGTAAAAGCCTGAGTGATTATATGAATTTGGAGAGGCTACTAGTTGATCAGATTCATTTTTGGATGTCGCACCAGAGAAAGAGGAGCAGACTGCAGGAGGAGGAGGAGAGGTGGAGGCGAGAGAGAACATCAGACTGGAGGCAAGGGGGAAAAACCAGAGTCCACCATGTAGAAGGGAGCATTAGTGACCGGGGGGGAAAGCACTGCGGCCCAAACCAAGTGAAGTTGTCCCAGTATCCCAGCACAACTCTGGGTTAAAAAAAGCGATCCTTCAATTCTAACTGGTTTGGAAACTCCATGGTTAGAATATTTCATATCTAGAGACGCAGCTTTTTGTCTTGATGTTTGGAAAACACATGAAGCGTGACACCTTTCCAAATTCTGGCCTAACAAACTGGAAAAAAAGGATCTCTTTAAAAAAAAAAAACACCTGCCCATAAAGCAAGTCTGCTTTCCTGGCGCAGCTTTAAAAGCCAGTGCTGCTCGCGGTAGTGTTGTTGGAACAGTTACACTCGGCAAATGAAGCAGAAATCAAAGTGAGACGGGAGTGCATCACCGTTACTGTGGCTGTCACGCAATCCTCAGCTAAACAAACCAGTCCGTTGGCCACGATGGGGGAATCTCCAGCCACAATCAGGGAAACTTTGAGTGTATGAAACTAAAACAGTTTGATCCATTTCTGCAGTCACACTCATACGAGGCCCGTCACATACGAGTGCTGTGCTCAAGAGGTAACAGCAACTATTATCTGGGAATTACAAGATGCAGGAATGTTTTCAATTAGATAGAAACACTGAGCAGCTGGCTCTATATCCGTTATGTCACTGAAGGTAGAGTAAAGGAGTGTTTGCTGGATATGACGGAACTGAAAGGAAACTGCTGCAGTTGAAGAACAGCTGGCTCATAACGGCCTTGAACACCTTAAGTGTTAAGGGTTACGATGGTGCCGCAGTAAGGAGTGGGGCAGCTGGAGGTGTCCGAGCCAGATTTCCACAGGCCATTTATCTGCACTGCTATGCTGACCTGAACTTAGTACTGTGTCACACCAGTCAAGCAGTACCAGACGCCACGGGTTTGACCTGCTACAGAGCGTATAGCCATTTTTCAGTGTTTCGCTTGTAAATCATCACAAAGTCAAAGACGTTCACAAGATCAGCTGGGGTTACAGCTGTCTGAACATCTGAGCTCTCAAAGACCCGTGTAAATGTCATCTTAGAGAATCTCTCTGCAGTCCTTCAGTCCTCTCCAGCATCAACAACTCCATGGCGGTAGGACTCCATGTCAAACTTAGGGTGCTTTCACACCTACCTTGTTTGGTCCGAACCAAAATAGCAGGTGTGAAAGGTGCCTCGAACCACGGTCCGGACCAAAGGACCAAAATTTGATCAAACTGAACCATGGTTCGGTTCGTTTGCAGTATGAAAACACTTTTTTGGATGGTTCGAACTTTCGGACCAATTACAGGAAGTTGCGGCAGGCTATCGTTAATACAAAAACACTAGAAGAAGACTTACCTGTCGGCGCCGGTATCATTTTTGCACAACAAGAGCGTTCATTTGGCGGATTCAAACCAAAGTCTCGAGTTCTGCGCTTGAAGTTGGCGCTGCTGGTAGTGATGCCATAATAACAACACTGTAGTGGCAACGAAATGAATCTGTTCATTCACTTTCATTCAAACGGAAAAGGGCTACCCGCCGAACACGCCGACGTCAGACGCACGCCCGTCTACACACCAATCAACGTCAAGTACAGGGAGACGCAGCCCACGTAGGTGATGACGACAGGACCTAGGTATGTCATGCAAAGTTCTGTAGTGCGCTCGCAAAATGTGAAATGTGAAACCAAAACTAACCGGATCAAATGTACACAATGTAATAAAAACATGAACCTTGGTTTGGACTTTCAGGTGTGAAAACGCCCTGAGTAGATTCTCCACAGTGTACCTGTCGATGATGTTGGAGACGTTCTGTAACCGAGAACCTGCACAAATATCTGCAAAGTGAAACAGTAGACCTCGCTAAAGCTGCAGAGCACAAAGGGGCTGTGTGTGATAACAACAAACGCGCACAGATGAGGAGGCTGCTGAGCTGTATGATACAGCGAGGAGCTTTTGTGCAGCAAATCAGATCCCAGAGCCATGTGCTGCTGCCAGACAAAGGCAGGAGCAGAAACACATGGAGGTTCATGTCGGGGACTCTAGTTGTGGAGAAGCAGAGCAGCTGAAAAGAAACCTGTTTTCACCTTGCCTTGACAGGAAGATTGCCGAGATGGATCAGCGTTTTTTATCTCTTAACGGCCAAAGAGGTCTTCAGGATCAGACAGCTTTCCCTGTGAGGAGCGCCTCAAAGGTCCGGCAGGTCGTTACAGTGTTAGTCTAAAACCTGAGAAAGTTTTAGTGGCCCGCAACAAAGACCGCCTTTCAACCTTGACACCGGCAATCCCAGTTAACAGCTGCAGTCCTGAACAGTCAGTGTGCTGAGACGCTCGGCTGAGGTGCACAATGAGAAAAGACAGGCTTCATCATGTTGCTGTCTGGTCGGTTGAGAAGGAAGAACTTTGTAAGTTGAGTCACAGTCAAGTGATTGACCATTTTGACAAAATGAAAAACAAACGTTACGGTTTGATGCTCAAAAAATGAACCAAGTCAGTTTGGACCTGAGAGGCACTCAAACTGTTGGGGAATACTTGGTTTACTTTTAGATTATATATTTCTATATATACACACTTTATTTTAAATGGCTGACTCAAGTCATGAAATTATTGTTTGTTTGAAATGTTCTTTGTTCTGAAATAGTTTTTATGAGTTATTATTATTGTGAAATGCAGAAGAATGAAAATGTGCAATAGTTTATTGACTTGAGTCGGTTTTGTTGTTATTACTTCTGCCTTATGACTTATGCCTAAAAAACATGTTGAGGAAGTTCATAATGTGTGTTGAAATAAATATTTTCATAAAGACTAATATCTCTACCTTTACCAGTAATAGTTGGTTCAGTTTCAGTAGCAGCAGGATGGCAGGGGGGGGGTCTTCATACAAAAGACTAAACTCTTAACTCACTCCACTTCCAACAGGGGGTAAGAAGGAAAAAATGAAGACGAAGAGACGAGGGATTAATGTGTCTAACCTCGTGTCTGAATGCGGAAGTTGATCTTGCTCTCCGACGGATGGGTGATGCTGTATCCACAAAACTCCACATCCGTGCTGCAGGGAAGCAGACATACAGGATGAAGAGATGAGGGATTAATGTGTCTAACCTCGTGTCTGAATGCGGAAATTTGCTTTTATAACACGACTGTAAGACATTTTTGAACATGAGCGCAAAACTGCACAAAGAGGCAAATAACTTTGGGTCATGGTGCTTACTTCTTCATGATCATATATCGGAGGGAGTTGCCCAGTGTGTGGTCTTCCTCATGCAGCACAAAGGTCACACAGCCCTCATCAGCTCCATCAGCCTGGACCTAAAAAAACAAAAATGGTGTCTTGCTAATCTGATTCGGACACTCCCTCATAATATTTAGCATTTGTATTGGCTGGAAGGTAGAATGAAGATATGAAGCTTTCCTCGAGACCACACCTGTAGAACTAGTAGCCAATTTCTCGAGGAAGTACCCTTTTGAAAACATTTCCCCTGGCCCTGAAGAACTCTGCACGCCACTGCCCCGTACAGCCAAACACATCCACATAAAAACATTCCTCAACCTCCCTACGCGACCTCAGTGACTTTGTTTGTGGATGTATGTGTGTAGGGGGGGGTCATGGGAATAAAGTTGTGCATTGATTGCCCATACACAGGGTTGAATTGAGGAGGGGGTTTAACAAACATAGCAAACAAGGGACCCCAAACAAGGGACCCTAACCCCCATAAGAAAGGGAAAATTAAGCTAACAGTATTATGTCTTTATAAATACGTAAAAAGTTAGTTTGACATTTTTGACAAAAAAAGTTATGTTTCTGGCTCAGCTTTTCAAATATGTGAAAAGCAGTTTGATTCTGTCTAGTAGTTTGACAATACAAACCCCCTCAAAAAACAGAAACAAACAAGGTTGGGAACATGAGTTATCCAGCAAGTTGAAGACACATCGCTTATTCTTAACTGGAAGGCTTTTTGTGTTGTGTTGTCTGTAATGTGTTGTGTGTGTTCTCAAATTGATGAAGATGTTTTTTTAATTTGCTTGTGTTTTGTCTACTTGTGTGTGTTTTCTTAAGTTGCAGTGCGTTGAGCCCTCAGAGCCACCGTACACACTTGATTTCGTAGCAATATAGCGGCGCACACAGTAAACACAATTCCCTTTGCATCAATTTTTCCTTCATATGTCGTTTTTGTTATGAAAACGTGTTGAAACAACTTTGTAGTTTACATTTGTAACGTAATTCGGTTGATTTGAGCTCAACGTTACAAGATATAAATCTTTACTAGCGTGTGGTACTAGCCTACTAACGTTAACGTGGCTAGTTCACTGACATGCTCCGTTTCTCTTCCCTAATGGTGCTGTAGTACACTGGAACACATTTAGATTGGAAGTCGGGAATGCCGACTCGGAACTATCGACTTCCGACTTGCAATGGACTGTGGCATTATATATATATGAATGTCTTAATAACAACGTGCTGGGGGAGTCACACTCTGCTCAAATGCTGCCCTCTATTGGAGAAAACCTGTGTTACAGATATCTGAATTAAGACGATTTAGTCTAAATACTTTGGTTTACAAGGAACTTGTTCTTTACGTAACAACAGTAACGATAGTGTTGCATTTAACTTCCCAACGTCCAATATAGATTTCGATCGGTTGTGGCTTTCATGGAAAGTCCTTTTCCCGTTCCTACCGGTTCGTACCCACGTGAGGAATTTGGCATGAGCCATAAGCTTCACTAGCTAAAAAGCGTCTCGAAACCTCCGCTAAAAGCGGCATAGCTAGGTAGCTTTACACTATATGATAAAGAAACTGGTATTTTTGCTTCTCACCATCTGTAGTACTCGTTTATTTTCGCCATCTCCAGCCATGCTTCACATTCCCAGCCAGACAACACAAGCTTCAGACCGTCAGACGTTATTTGAGCCCTCATTTCTGTCTGACAGGTAGTAGCGGTGCCGTGTGTGCGCGCGCTTCAAACACTGAAAGGTGCGTTAAAAAGAGAACAGCTCAATCTAGCTAGGGAAGACAACAAGGAAATGAAAATCTATGCTTGCTGACTGAGGACCAACCTGTCTGGAAGTCAAAATGTTAAGAGACATATTTGTTTTCCTAGGCTGTAGTCTTATAGTTATAGAGCATGTGGAGGAAATATGATGCATTCACTTTATTTAGTGAATTTCAAGTGAATCTCAAGGACATTGCAATCAGACAAAGATTATTCTTCAGCAGCCAAGTGTTTTCCTAATATAGTGGTGCAGGAATGAGTCCTAAAACCCAGAAGGGAGTTAGCATTTCAGCATTACCGGTTCCCTCGTCTCGAAGTCTATGAGTTTTTTAAATTGGTTTTTGGTTAGATGCCTGAAATAAGGTCTGTGGTTAACACAAGCTGAAGAGGTTTTGACATTTTATTCTACGAGATAAAATACGTCAGTAAATACCCCACTCGTGAATTTTGAAGCTTTTATGTGTCTTAAAAAAGCCAGTTGCTAACACGTGGCTAAATGAGACTACAGAGGTTGTCTGAGACTTTAAACGCATCACGCTGAACACATAACTCATCTCCTCACTAGTCCGCCTTTACAGCCACTAGTTGTGTTTCTATTCACACTCTTCCAAACTATTCTAACTATTAAAACTTTCCAACTTGTAGATTTATCAATTTATAGTATTTTTAGTGTTGGTGACGTTGAAGTCATGCGACCGTGGTGTAGTTCGTTTATAGCCTAGCGTTAGCTTTTTACTTCTGGCGATTGAATTTACGCTTCAAAAATCATAAAAGTTCATTTGTAAAGATTATCTTGCTGAACAAAATGTGTAAGTATCATAAACTTTTGTTTACC
This sequence comes from Gephyroberyx darwinii, assembly GCA_900660455.1. Taxonomy (NCBI): domain Eukaryota; kingdom Metazoa; phylum Chordata; class Actinopteri; order Trachichthyiformes; family Trachichthyidae; genus Gephyroberyx; species Gephyroberyx darwinii. The sequence goes on from CABFOQ010023962.1 coordinate 6,314, forward strand.
ACAGAGCTTATTTTCTGCAATAATCCAAAATCCAATGCAAAAATCCCATTGGCTTTTTGTGGAGGGAACCAGGGCGATGCTAACTTACAAAAATACGTCATCCCTGCACCACTCTATTGCACATGAGAATAGATATGGGCAGCAAAGCATGAAGTCTGGCGTCCAAGCCAGCTGTGTTTTCAAACCCGTGTAAAGACACACACTCAAAAATGGCTACAGGCATACACGATGGCAAGGTTTCCAGCCATAAATATGACTGCATGTTCTGTAATATCCAAAACATCATCTTATAGTGAAAACCTGCCTATCAAATGGGATTATCATGATCGCTTCCACATTATGGTCAATTAAGTCACATGCTCCTTGTCTGTGGGTGTGTGTGTGTGTGTGAGGATTTCCTGCTGGCTTTAAAATGTGCATCTTTTGCCAATATCACGTCAGGCCTCCCTGTCATACTGCAGAGCTCAATTTCCACAAATATCAGCAAATTAAATGAAAATTCCTTCATACTTCCTTTGTATTGAAACATTTTAATTCTTCTAATAATTCAGTCAGGAGATGTTCCAGCTGTCTCACTATTGACAGGTTTTCATTTAAAGGGCATTAAGTAATCTATGACTTTTACCGTCCTCCATAGAATGAATGGAAACAACATTGACGGTTGTCTGGCACAGTTTACGGCTGCCTGTAATTGAAAAATAAAGTCCCATTTCGTTTTCACAATAGAGATGAATAAGCTAGCCAATTAGAGCAGCAATCCAACAGCGTCTAGTGAAGAGGTAATATATCACCATGCACATTACCATAGTAATAATAATAATACTGCTTTGTCATTTGTCTCAGGGAGTTTTTGTCCCAAAACAGGCTGGAAGGGAGTTGGTAAAGCACCTGGTAAAGTGATCATTGAGTCATTGGTATTGACAACAACCCTATCAAACCCCCACAGATATATCATGGTCATTTAATAAAGTCTTTAATATTTTGCAGATGTTTCCAAAGTCAGGTTAAATACTATTTTAGGAATAGTTGCTCCCCTCCAACCTCTCTTCCATTTCCTGTCTGGGAGAGACGATTTGATGGAAATATGTGACAATGTGTTTATTTCTATTTCGTATCGAGCCGAATCTGGAGATGCTCCATGTTATTGTTGTTTATATCGTTGTGTTCAGACTGGAATCGAGCTTTGACTCAAAAGGGCAATTTCCTTGAGAAAGATGGGAGCGCTGGTTCTTCCACCGGAATCTCTTTGAGCTCTGGAAGAAAAGTGCAATCTGTTCCGATGATTGCCCACTAGCTCACAACAAACAGCCAACACTGAAACACTGGTGGCGTCTTACCTCCACTTTACAGGAGCTATGCTTGAAAATGTTTTGTGACACCTTTAACCATATGAAGAAATACTATTATAAAGTTCCTTTCAGATTGAGCCCAGTTGTGTTTTGGTGACAGGACTCAGGGTTTTGTCTATTACAGAACGTAAAGATAGCGGTGTAATACCCAGCTAAGCTCTGCTCCATGAAACAGCTCAATAATGTTTACATGTGCTGCGGAAATGAAATGACTTACCACCTATTAAATGTTTGTAATACTACCTGACAAGGCAACGAACTGGTGAACCTTCTGCTCGCTCCATTCCCATGTGCATGAGACACCCTAATATGAATTCATATTTAGAATAAGGTGCCTGCATTTTGACAGTTTACTGCTCAAACATATGGCACTGACACCTCACATCATGTGTGACACACATGCTTACCTTAAAAAAAATAAGTGTGTTTATTATTTATTTAAGGTTTCAGAATATAAATATATGGTAGAATAGTGACTTTATGTGAATAGAGGGCAATGGCTCTGCAGAAAACCGTGATTGGATGGAGAGTAAGGTGTACAATAAAGACTGCCTGCTGTTCACTCAATAGCTGGAAGTTGTGATGTAACACGTTTGATACAGTAACACATTATAAATCTAGAAAATAAACTAAACAGACTGAAGCACACAACCACTTTAAGTGTAATGGTGCCACCCACTTGCTCAAGAATGGATAGCAGTGGGTGACGTCCAGTGTCTTACCTTGTAAACATCACTTGCTTCAGTAAAATTGAGTTTTATGGTAGTTTGTTTCCTAAAATATCAAAACCATCATCAGATTTACTCAGAATGTTGACCTTATGACCTTATGACCGGGATTGACGTATTTCACCATAAGCTTTTAAGTTTCTCTCTCTGTGTAACTTGAGGGACTATGTGTTAATGTGTGGCATCAGTTTGACATTTCTTCAGAGAAAGAAGCGACTCCCAGCAGCATGCAGGAAAAGTGGCTATGCTATGGAGCTCGATATTTCATTCCAGCTAAGTGGACGTGGGGCTCTAAAATATGCCACTTACATATTTATCAGCATGTCACAGTAGATCTGTTTCAGTGTGATCTTGGTAGTTCTGCAGTGACGCTAGTGCAGTGCGTCATAACATAACAGTTAATAGTTAATATCACCAGTCTGAGTGGATAGGTTTGAGCACATTTTATCTGCAAACATTGTAAATTGTGAATGTCACTGACTGTTTAAAGAGGAGCTTCGCAAAAAATGTTTCATTGTTCGTTCACAAGCTAGTTTCAATGCTTCTTGTGTTTATTAGGCGTTAGACATCAATTGCTGCCATGAATTTTTTTGTGATACGCTATTGGTCCCCTGAAGAGCTGTCTTTCTCTGGTACAATTCAGCAGGGTGGCTCCTTGCTGTCATGGGAGCTCTAACGTTGGGCCTTTCGGTTGAAGGACGGCCTCCCCTATCACTACACCACCCTGCTGCCCCTGGGAAACATTAGCATTGACAAAAACAGTATTACAGTAGATATATCTGTCTGTTGTAATATTATATGCACAACCACATGCAGGATTCTCATGGTGAAATTACATCTGTCCAATAAATACACGCACCACATTATAATTGCCATGACTATACAAATAATACACATATTTAGCCACGGCTAATACTCGATGAATGAAAGTCACAGGGATAACTGCAGTACTCTTGATCAAGTCTTTTTGAATCATCTTACATCAACAAAATGACTTTGTTTCGTGTAATAAGAAACACGTTTTCTCAAACTTTAACAAATGTCACAGTTGTCTCAAGGATTCCCATCAATGGAGCATTTGTGGAGGCTACAAACAGGCTTGATATGTAGACAAAATCCTGAAATGTCATAAGGTTTCATACTGAGGGCGTGGATCTTATGCTGTAATGAATAAATAAACTCCCCCGATGGGTTTCTATTTTAACGACACTGCCCAACCTTTTCATAATACAAAAAAAATCATTTCGGAAAGATCAGAATGGTTCAGCCGAATGCCTGTCTGTTTTATTATCATGCAAATGATGATAACCCCTGGAAACAGTGAGCGCCATCAGAGATTAAAACAATTACCATTATTGTGAGAGACGGCTACAAATGGAATTGGCAAGACCGCAGCTTTGAAGAGGTGACAAAAAAAATAGGTTAGGGGAGGAAAAAAATAGCCATAGTAGAGCTGTTGAGCCATCTCCATCAGGTAAGTGCTTAAACTCCTGACAGTCTGATTGCAAATGAGGTCTGTGAGCTCCCATGGGCTGTCGTGTGGCAAGCTGTCTCGCCTCAGACTAAGCCAGCCCTGCACTGCTTCCTGGTTATCACACAGCCGGCAGATGTTGAGCTTTAAGCAACAGCGCCCCCTTTAGGGCTTGGTCTGCTCAGGAATCTGTGTCACAAAGAACGTAGGAGTGAAAGTAAGGCCTATTAGTATTATATTTATTGAACTCCACAGTCCAAATGCGCCTGAGGGAGGACTTGGACCATCTCCTCTTTTCTTCTCTTCTTGAAGCAGAGCCGACAGCCGTGGAGATCTGAAGGTGTACATCTTTATACCGACAGTGTCTAGACAGAGAGGATGCTGATTTTTTGGGGGTAGACAGTCTACTGTTTGCTGTGATGTGTTTGATCGTGGTGTTGCTTCATTTCATGTTTTAATTTCAGTCTTCAATAGTTTAATTCCTAAGGATACGTGATATGTGCTTAATGATATGGACCAAGTGTTTCTACCCAATATGTTTTTATAGGGATATGTTGCAAAATGCCTGAGGATAGGCCATTGAGTTTTAATATTGTCTTTATATTTTATGAGCACTAGAGACATAATTTTGATGTTCCATGAAATAATACTGTTTCTTATATTGATATACTTTTTCTGTATCATGTTTACTTCATACCATGTACAAATATAAGAGCGTTACAATCCTATTAGAGTCAGAAATGGAAGCACTTTAACATCCAAGTACTCAGTGCAATGTGGAGAACAGTGTACTTCTAGTAAAATGACGATGCATATCCCTGTACAAACATAACATCCAATGTTCTCTAGCACAACAGTCTGACTATTCTCTACCTTAAATGAGCCAGGGAACCCAGAGTGGATTTTACGTCCCAGTAGCTGTAAAAATCAAAGTGGCATTTCACATTCCTAATATCAGAGCAGTTCAGAGACATGAGCCTCTCCTCCTGAGATGCTTGTTATGCCTCGTCCGCCAGCACTGCCTGCCCTCGAATGTCCCCTTACTGCCTCTGTCTCTTTGTGTGTGTCTCTCTCTCTCCAGCTTAAAGCAGAGCATGCTTAGCACCGCTCCGAACACCACTCTAACATAATTCTCCAAACATCTCTATGATTTTGTTCTTTTTACCTTTCATGAGCGATTGAGAGGTAGATAATTTCAATACCTCATTGATAACGACCAAAAGGACCTTATGGAGAATGGGTATTTATCCCCTCCTGGCCCAGAGCTGGGCGACAGCAACACAAATGGATTTATCTGTCATAGCTACACCTATGCCGGCAGTACACTACCTATGGGAGAGGTAGCCTCACGGTTACCTCTCCCATGAATAATAGTCTGCTAATGCTAGCTCTGCTCTCGTGCTCCTGTCACCGGCAGAGGCATCGTACCGCAGAAGGGTCCTCCACAGGGCAGGAGGACAAAAACAGGTGAGAGCAACGACTGTAGGAGGTGTCGATGAGTGTGGTGTGTGTGTGTGTGAGAGAGAAGCAGGAAAGCGAATAGCCCCTTTGCCCATGTAGTTAAAATGACTAATTACTGTTCCCAAAGCCCAGTGGACTGAGATGCCACATACCGAGGCGAAGCAGTGTTTGTCTTCTCACTGAAGTCATTGTTTTTCCACATGACGTTATACAGCTAGTTACCAGCCACTGACCAGTCCACTTTACTTTTTTTTTTTTTCTCTGAATAAACAGTATGCTGTTTGCTTGCTCAGGGATGGACCGACTCCTGGATTCTGTCACACACAGCCCTCTTTCAGGAAAGCTGTAGGCAAGTCGAAAAGGGGGCCTGCGCTTTGCTCTCCCGTGAGGTTCCCAAACCAGTGTTACCCTCATAGATATTTCATGAGGCAGCTTTGAAAGCACATCTCAAATTTTTTTTTTCTAGGTATGTGTGTGTGTCTGGGGGAGGGTTTAAGGGGGGATAGTTGAGACATGAGGTATTTGGTCAAGGAAACTTGAGATGCTTGCAGGGCTCTGGACAAGGTTCTCAGTTGTAAGACTGTTTAGTCTATAACACTACAAAGGTTGCAATTCAAATTTGAGGTGAGTTAATGAAGTGAGACTTTAAAGAAAAATGTCGGTGTTACACTTTTTGTGTCAATTTCTTTCATCATACTTCTATTTTAATACCAGACTTTGTTATGACTTGGACAAGTTCTGTTTGCGTTTGTAGTCATTATATTTGAAGTAAAAGTATACCACTATAAATTCCAACACAATACTGTAATGTTTCTCTTGTACACTTCATCATCTGCTATTTGTCCAGGAACGCTGCTGGTGCTGGTACTATGTTTTGTCTCAAAGGAAAAAGGAAGCTTTTCCTCTATTCAAAAATGACACCATGAGGGTTCAGACTGACACAGATGGAGTTGCAATCAGTTTCAAACTTGAAAAGGATCCGGAGCTAATGTGACTTTGAATTTAATATTTGAGGACACTCTATGTAACAGTCTTGATGGATTTAATGTAGAACAGATGTGCAAGAGATGAGTGAAATACTTAATAACGTTGCTTTTTTTTTTTCCCCTTTAATTCCCAAACGGCACCCATTGGTATTCAGACATCAGTATCTTTGTCAAAAACTCCTTGGGCAGCTGCCAGTGTTACACCCACAAACGGGTACGTATGAGATACAAAAGAGTCAGACCTGCAGCTCTTGAGGGATGGTGAAAGAAGTCTAGTCAATCTGTTGGTATTAAAAAAAAAAGAAAGAAAGAATCAATACTACTTTCCAGTCAATATACGGTAAAACACGTTTCCACAGTAGCTTATAGCCTCTGGATAGGTACCGGAAATAGTAGACCTATATATGTTTACGATGAAGACTCTGACATTTATACAGTAAAACAAGTGTGCCCATCTTAGCCCAAATTAAAGAGCAGAGCAACCAGAGAATGCATTTTTATCTGTGCTCGGGAGAAAAATAACGATCCGTTTCTCTCCCTCTCCGCCTCCTCTTAAATGTCTTTCAAGTCTTTCTTTAGAGATCTCAAAGCAAGGAGAAAGGATTAACAGAAGAATTATTGACTGGTCTTCTTTGAGGGGAAATGGTGGAGGGTGTCCATTTGTCTCTGGCTTGGGTTTATCAAGAGCAAAAGTCCAGCAATTACTTTTTCTCTGACCTTAGGGAGATCAAGAAAGTAGGCTCTTGTAATCCTGCTATTGTGCTATGAAGTGGCGTCTTGTTATATTCAGGCCAGCTTACATTAGAATTCACTGCTCATGTTGATGGAGGCCAATAAGATCAATCCATGCTGAAAGCCTCTGCACGGAGAATCGGTGGCAGTATTGGATATACTATTTTGCTGTTTAACACTGATATTGGAGGGCTACATTTAATTGTCTGACAGCCTGTCAATCACTGAGAGACAGTGGGATTTAGCATCTGGTCATGTCAGTAGTGCTATCGACCTGATGTTCAAGCCCAACTTTATTAAATTACACCTCATTGTATTAAGTTTATTTCAAGTTGGCCATGCTTGCTTCAGAAAGCTTCATACTCACAACTGTGCACAAAACACAGATCAGCTTTCCTGCTGGGCTGGAAGGACGATGATGATTAGGGGGATATGGGCGGTTGAGCCGCTCAACGTGATCAATGTCGCTAATGGAATCTGACTTCCATAAAGAGCTCGTCTTGGTCAGCCTCTGCTACCAATCTGCATAGAGGAGGCCGCGGCGTCAACAACACCGAACAGAACCATCTGGAACTGCAGCCCAGTGGCAGCAGCGTGGATGCACAAGTTGGCATGGCTACTATTTCCTATGTCAATCAAGGAGTCTCCGGTGTGGAGGCGTCTGGCATGGCGCTTGGTGAGGCAGAGGACCTGGCAGCGTCTCGGTCCCCGTCTCAGTCTTGGTTTCTTCCGTCTCTTTATCGGGGTCCCATCTGTTTCTCGGCCTTTCTATCAGACTCCAAATCTTTTCTCTCAATTAATGAAGCTTAGCGTGGGTTCGGTCAGTCAGCAAAGCGACCTCCCTTCACATATCCATCCCTCTTCTCTCTTTCATTCACTACTTATTATCCAGTCAGATTACATCCCATTGGTTTTCATAATTACTTATCTTATCACCCAATCAGTTAAGTTACCTGCCTTTTCCATGTGTCGCTGTCGTACTGCGCTCCACCACCACCAGCGGACCAATGGATATCTCACTCATATTTCTCTATGAAGTCTCATTTGAACTCTGAAATGATGTAATACTTTATTGATCGCCACAGGGAAATTGCCTTTTCACCTGCACCGCTCCACAGGGAGGTCAGAGGTCAGACCCTCTGGAGCTGGACACCTCAGCACGGCGGATGCTTGCCAACACCGGGGCTTGAATTCAGGTCCTCTCTGACTCTTTCTTTACGCCTGTGTATCACTTTTGACAGTAAAATAATAGAATGTTTCCTTTCCCCCTCAAATCTTCCCTCTGTCTTTGTTGGCTTCTGGATTTGTCTCTTGTTTGTTGTATCTGGCTCACCCTTCCTTTCTGATTCATCTTATTGGCACCCACCTAAGAGAGCTGAGTTATATAGTTATATGGTGCTGTTGAGGAGGAACATGAAGAATATATGCATCTATTCAGCAGCTATTTAGTAGCTGCAAAGCTGCCTCGTGTGTGTGTGTGTGTGTGTGTGGCCATCTGAAGCATAAAGACAGATGAATGAGTCATAAATACATTTTCAAGCTCCACACTGCCAATTGAGTTGCTGCCAATTCAGTTGTGATGTGTTTGTTCTTTCATTTCTATCTGTATTTATGCCCGTTGTTGTTGCCGCGTAAAAAACTTTGCTTGCGTATGGATTTCACTGTAATCATTACAATCATATCTGGCGAAATATATATGCTAGCAGTTATGTTCTCTCGTTGTCTTGGAGCGTCGCGTGAAGCCAATAGCAGAGCTGTGCAGTGGTATGAGTGAGGCTGGTTCTTAGCAACAACCTTTGCAGTTTGCATCCATTTAGGTCACTCAAGGTATTTTACATTTTGCTGTGTCTTGCCACAAACTGCCTAAAGAAACATCATAACTACCAATCTGGCAATGTGCCGATCTGTGCCACACTCAGCACCTTATTTGGCTGCATCTATACATCGCACCGGATTACTTCTACCCAACACAAGTTGCAGTGGTTTAACTGTTTAAGAAAGACTTGTTCTGACTGAAGGTTTACATGATATGCTCATAGTCTGATTATATTGTCTAATTGTAGAATTGTTTCTAATTGTATTGCTATATTGACTTTTAGTTCATAGTATATAATACTTAAAATCAAAGGGAGAGAAAATAATGTTTTTTAATGAAGTAAATGGATGCAATAGGTAAAATAGCTTACAAATTCATGAAGTAAAGTGATGCCTCCTATTAAACTGACTTACTCAAGGAAATTGTTGGGCCAACTTGGCTTCTCTAGTTATTTATATGTAATTATTTTATTTGATCATGAAATCAACCCATTATTGCTTCAATTAATATCTAGGAGTTTTGATGGGCTTTTTTTGAAGAGTTTATTTTGATTTGAGACTTTGCATCCATCCCACAGAGCCAGCATCTTGAGATAACACATAAATAAACAACAGGATTGCTGGCAATTGCAAAACCTATCATCAAAACAAAGTTGCCAATCCCGGGACACCAAAGAAATACTGAAAAAACTATAAGGAGGAAAAATGTGGCAGCGCACAGCACCTACAAGTAACAGTTGAAGCACTGCAGAGCTTTACTGCAGCATTTCCCTCTGGCAGCGTGTGAGGCCTTATTATTGCAATAGAAGCCAGGAATCCTTAATCCACAGGGGTCTCAGCGGGAAGGAAAAGCTTCTTGAACAATCCCCGTTCTGGGAGCCTGTGGTGAAATCCAGCGATCAGTCAACCCTGAGCCCCTGAGCCTCCTGAGGGCTTGGGACTCAGGCCAGTGTTTTACAATGTCCCCGGCGCACTATGGAGAACGAAAGAGAGGAAGAGACAGATAGAAAGAGAGAGAGAGAAACAGGAAGAGACAAAGATGGAAAGATGGAGAAGAGAGCAAAGGTCTGCTGGGAAAGAAACACCATCACTCAGCAACACAGAGAAAATTGGCTCAACGTCGCTGTATTCATAGAGATGAGTTACAAGGCCGGCGGGACACAGGAGTGGGTGTTGATTTCACACGACGCCTACACACACATACATGTCTCCACATAGTGTGTCTGTATTAGGCCAATGCATGTTTATCTCGGTAGAACTTCTATATTGGAGGCCTTTTGCAACACAGGGGACCATTGGGTCTTTCAAGCTTCGCTATCACCGTCGTTCAAGGCATCAGGGTCCAACTTCAGAAAGAAATCATTCATGAGGTACTGGGCATGATACGGTGGATTCCAGAACTTCTCTTACCTTGGGATATCGTATTGTTGAACTGTGAATGGATCGCCACATGGTTTTAAAGCTTCCAAGATATGAAATCCAATGTGACACCTACGCTTGCAGAATGATCACTACTGAATGTTAATATAATTATTAGCTGTCTTTGGGTATTTACTATGTAACTAATGCATTTTCAATTGCAAATGCAATTTTAAGGACATAATGATCTCTCCTTTGCAAATATTGAGAAATCAACATCAGCTAACAATAACCAGCACGTTTTGGAATGAAAATTCATTCACATTAATTCAATTACTGCTTAACGATGACAACCTTTGCCGAAAGCAAGCTAATGCAATAGCTTTCACATACTTTCATTTTACAAGCATCCTGCGCTCTCTCGTTCCCAAGAACCCAGGGGTTGACCCTGGCATTTTTGATTAGCCCTTCTTGACCCATCTGTGAATGCAATATCACAGAGGAAATGGCTGTTTATCCAACACAATGTGTGTTTACATGGTTGACTCATCGGATGGGTGGTTTGATGTCACTGAATAACATTCAACATATCTAGTCTGTGAATGTGAAGCATTTATTTTCCCATGGAACAAATTCTGGTGGAAAACTGCTACCTCATCCATTTATCAGATTCTTTATTGGATAAACCTGTGCTTCTTGCTGTAGGACTTCCATTAATTACATATAGGTTTTGGTCTGTGCAGAGAGCATAATTCATTTCAGTGGTGGAGGTAAAGGCCTGATGGGATGGACGAACACCAAAGCTCATTTGATCCTCCTCCACCAGAGGGCAGTGCTAAGCGCTCACTTGACCTTAGAGCTTTGTTTGACTCCCTGGTGGAGCAGTAGCCCTGTCTCAACCTGCCTGCTACCTGGTAGATGTGTTTATTCTACTAGCTCAGAACATTTAGGAAAAATAACTGATTACCAAACACATCTCACAGATGTTGCTCCAGATGTTGATGTTGCCTCATGGATTGAGAGTAATGTATCGGTGGTTTTGTGTTCCTGTTGCATACAACACTATTTAGTAGGCAGTGCATGGTTTTAACTTTCAGACGGTGCTGGATGCAACTTTTATTCCCTTGATTCTACATAGCATAAACCCTCATCCCTTTTTCACAAAGCATTGAAGGGTAGAAGGGAGGTACTTTGGATCTGTTCCAGTGCTTTTCAAAAAGGAGGCAAGAACAGAGGATGCACAGAATCACTGAGACTGTTGAAATGCAGCTTTTTTAATAATCGCCTCTTTGCTCTGTGCTTAGCTTTGTACCCGAGCATGTCTTTTGTGCCAGTGCAAAGACAAAAGACAGCCACACAATTTCCTATGCTCACAGCAGGGTTTTATTTCATGGTAAAAATGAATAATACTCAAAGTATCCACATGACATCCTCAAGCAAGGTTAACGAAACAGAATGTGATGGAGTCATTTAAGTCTCCCATATGCAATCAACCCAATTTATGCTCTTGATGGAAAAGCCTGGACCAATAACAAGGTCAAGAAATGACTAGAATAAAGGCTAGTAGAATCTTCATTTACTACAGACTCTTTTCCGTATCGACCACGATGCATCAACCCTACAAATTTGTCACTAACTTTGTTCAGGTCACTATTCTCGGTTATGTAATACTCAGTGAAGAGGAGAGCAAGCTGAAAAAGATGTTCCTCTCTCTTCATAGTCAAGTGAAGGAAGATCTCCGTAGTGTCAGTCGACTGAAGGAGGCTCAGCTGGTGCACTAGTCAGGTAAATCCTAACTAGTATCACCAGGTTTGTTATGTGAATGCTATCATCGTCAAAGGTTGTCATCACTAAGTGGTAATTGAATGAACCAGAGAAAATGATCTGTCTCTCGACGTCATTGTTTTGGTTTTGGTTTATACAGTATCATCATCTGAACAATGATATCTTCAAACCAGACTTCAAATTTCAAACTCAACCAAGTCTCATGAAATTTTATTTTTAAATACAAATAACATACACGTGAAAAGTGAGAGAAATATGATTTTCCACCATGAAAAGATTACATGGAGGAAACACGACGATGAAAAGTGAGGGCATGGAGGGCAGATGGGTTCAAATAAGCTGTAGATTGAGGTCATGCAGCCTGCTTGGTGTTTGAACTGCATCTGACCATTCATAACCATGGATTCCTCTGGACTGTAAATATGGAAAATCTGTATGGCTTGTTAATCTGTCAATAGCCATCACAGTGAGTCATTCTAGGTAGTAAAATCTCTTCAGCAACCAATGGTAGTAATCTGATAGTGGGTAAGCTTTGAGTTAATGTTGTCCCACAAAACAGTGCTGCCTGCCTAATTTTAACCTTCAGTGTTGGATTTTTTTTTTTTAAATATCTATTACAGCAACTTCTTCTTACATGCTGTTTTAGACTTGTTTATTTCTCAACCTCGGTGCCGACTGACATAGGAAAGACTCCTTCCCTTCTAAAGCTAACCTTGGCTTTGTGTTTTTTGTACGCCTCATGTGGAATACTCGCTGCCAATTGTTGATTATTAATGGATGAAGTATACATTACTTATTTATCATGTCAGTTTGCCCGTACAAACATCAATTCACCTCACCAAGTTCAGAAGAATTGTTCACAACTGTTAGCTTTAAGAAAACATTGTGAATACGAAGCAATTAGTTCCAATTTCTTCCACGCAATGTGGATTCGGTTTGTTGATACAATGGCTGCATACACAATTTACAATCTTCCCCTGTTTGTGTTGCATGAAGAATATGCTGCAACACATTACTTATTGATATCAGGTCAGAATACGAGGGATGTTTTGTTTTATTTTGAAAGAAAATCAGCCTCCTGCGCTGCGATTGTGCTACTGTGTATGTTTCAATCACTGTCTGGCTCTCTCTGCAACGGGAAAAACTAGTGGGTTCATTCGTATGTTCTGTCTCCTTCATGATGTACTATAGCTATCTTAAAGCACTGCAATGATCAGAACACAACAACAGACTCTGTAACAGTAATAATGTTAGTTAAGTTAATTTGTGGGCAACTAAACAAGTTTAATAACAACAAGTGAAACAACACATGAAATTCTGAATCTAGTCTTGTGTATATGCTGATTCTTTACCAGGCAGCAGAATGAAGAACTCTTGATTAATTTTTTCTTTTGATGGAGGGAAGAATTCAGAAAAACAGCAACTTGTTCTGTAGAAAACACCCTGGTTAGTATTCAATCGTGAAGTAAAATGCTTAAAGTATTAGTATCAGCTAATAGTCTTGGTATTATTTTTCACCGTTCTAACTCAGTACTGATTGATTGATTGATTGCTTGATTGATTGCTTGATTGATTGATTGCTTGATTGATTGCTTGATTGATTGCTTGATTGATTGCTTGATTGATTGATTGATTGATTGATTGATTGATCGATCGATTGATTGATTGATTGATTGGGATAGGTTAGGATAATGTGTAAGCGAGTCTAAATCATCATTATTTGGCTGAAAAAAGTTTGTTTTCTTTTGACGATGTTTATTTTGAGATGTTCTTGACATGTGCTATCTTTATCTTTAACTGCTCTGAGTAGTCTGTTTTCATTAAGACTTCGGCTTAGTTATTTATCCTTCATTTTTCATGCATCTCTATATTTTATTTATTAATTTTCTTTTCCCAGAAGGATCATTTAATACCTGAGGATCCCATCTATCTGCAGACAATGTGCCTCAAAGCATCGCATTAGCGATGGAGATTCAAAGTCACAAAGCTGTCAGGGAAAAGATAAACAAACTGGATGTGGTGAGGATTTAGCCAGGGAGCCCTGCGCCTTTGAAAAGTACATGCTAATACAGCTTAAGACCCAGGAATGAAGTTTACAGCAAACGCCAAAACGCAGTTTGGGGTTCAACCACTTATTATCAAGTCATATCGCTTTAGAGACTGTGAAATTATTTGATTGGCAAGCTTAATCCTCCTCTCCTTCAGCAAGCATACAGAAATGAGTAAAGGTTACTGCTAAAAAAAATTGTCATGAAGGTGATAAAAATATTGTCATAAGAATTAACAGCATTAAGAAATGTGGGAGACACAACATTAAACATGATGCTGCAAATGAGTTGGCTATTCTCCGTGGTGTCATGCGTTTGTTGAGGTGAGAAAAGCAAATTAGGTTGACGCTGCCTCTGGAATGTCAAAAAAGGAGTGTAATAGGATTACTATGGGAAGAAAGTAACTCTGACAACTACCGTCTAATACTAATATCTAAGCACAAAATAGCTGCCTGAAAAATTTAATTTGCTATGCTATTTTTATTATGTGAAAATGTTGGCTGTTGGTTGTTGGTAGCCCCATGAGTGAAGTGGCTTTATCAATGATCAGTCTGTCAGCGGGTACATGCAGGCCTGGTTCAATTATTAATTAACATCCCTTCAATAACTTTGTGTGTGTCTTTGAGTTTGATTTATCCTGCCTGAAGTGACAGATGGGTGTATGAGAATTCATTATAAATAGTACTTTGGCTTAACTCTAATTACGCTCCACTATGTTCAAAACAAAATCAAGTGTGTCTACTAGCTGTACATTATTGTTAAGTGTGTAAACTGCAGCCAAATTTAATTTCTTATATACTTTTCCCTTTTTGTGGTTTCAAAGCGACCGATCTCATTTGTATCCCCGGTTAATGCCATGCTTATTCTTTATGTACCGATGTTAACACGTGCCTTGACTGAGGGATGTCTTTCCACACCTGAGATCTCATTTTGATATCTGCTCCTATTTAAAACCGTGTGTTGCACATGTGAAAAGAAATCCGCCTGCACTAATCATATTTCAACACCTTCTGTATATCTTTGCAGGTATAGACTGACAGAGATTTACAGGTTCAAATATGTTGTTGTTGTTGCACCAGCATACATACCACAATAGGCAAATGCTGATGATGTATCCATTTTAAACCTGTTAACACCTCCAGTACAGTACACATTTAGCTACTTGGCAGTGGGCCGATACGCAGAATTATGTGCAGAAGCTAAATTGACAATCTTATCTTAACATGTCACCGATTCCCGTGTCTCTCCAGACTCCCACTCATCCCTGGACAGAAACACTTGTGAGCGTCATAAGAGGTAATCAAAAACTCTCAGGCATGAGTATATAATCAGGGTTGAGGAGTAACAGATTACATATACTCGGGGTACAGTAGTTTGATTAGTTTTAACTTTGATCTATTACAGTTACTGTACAAAAAATACAAGTTTGATCAGATAATCACATTACAGATACTTTTGGAAAAAAAAACTCTTTGCTTTTTGGATTATTTAAAAACATGTTTGAAAGTGCAAGGACGTCTATAATCTCATCAATGTTTTGAAAATAAAAACCCTACTCCGATTACAGTCTGTAATTTGTGATGAATAGTTTTTTAACTGTATAGTCTATGGATTTTGAAAGCAGAACGAAGCCCAAAAGTAGCTGAAAATTATTGAAAGTTGTTACATGACTGATGAAACTTTTAAGGCCGTAGTCAGTGATCTATAACAGATCACTTTCTGAAAGTAACCAATGTGCCCGGTATAGAATTCAGGGCACCACGAGCTTTGCCTCTCACTGTGCTGCTTTCTCTCACAGCTACTCATCAAAGTGTTTGCTTGTGCTGTTGAAGCGACAGGGGTGCGACCTGGACCCCTCTCTCCCCCTAGCTGCCCCCCCACACCAATAACTTTCCCCTTATAAAATCCTGTCCAGTAACCACACTTGAGGTGAACCGCATGTGGAGCAGTGACGTTACACAGGTGGTTTGAGTTTGTTCTCGCTTTTCTCCACATAGGTTGTTATGGAAAGAAAATGCTGTGAATGAATACTATCTACTAACATTTATACATATATATATATAATAATTTTTTTTCAACGCAATGTGTTTTGACTTTGAGTGACACCCAAAGCTACAACAATAGTACAAAGAAAAATGAAAAGTGAACTATAATTAAATCAAACAATTGAGGTAATGAAAAGTGAGCCATTACACTAATGAGAGAAAATGAGATTGGCCCCATACTAGCTGAAAAGACATGGGAAAGGGATATTTTTCCTGTACATGATTAAGAAACTTGAATGGTATCTTCTAGTCTTTTTACATAGTTCCATTAGGTAGTAAATTGCTCCTTGCAACTGCTGCAAATTTGTGTAATAGAACTAAGGCTCTTTGTTCAGGAGACACTTGACAATTACAGTATATTTTAAACACAGTAGATTAGAACAGACCATTGTGATTATCTGGCAGTTGGTTCAGGTTATTATCCTGACAGTGGAAAAAGGTTTAGAATAACACTGACATACTGGCTGTGGTTTAATCAAGTGTGGAGGTTTGAGAGCATAACGGTGGTCTGGCCAGACAGCAGTAGCAACACAGGAAGGTGATATTTGAGCCTGTGTGGTGAAAGCTGAGCTTCTCCACTCTGTCGGAGATGACTTGCGAGGTGATATTTGGGCAAAATGTCCTCGGCTACTGCACTGTGTGAACATGTGAATTATATCAGCTGTGAGAGAAATGAGATCTGATAAGACTTGCTGAACTGACTCCAAGTGAGCAGCAAGCTAATATGGTGAAATGGTAGAAATTGCATTCTTCAGAATAAAATATTTCAGTGCTTATGCAACAGTGTGTTTGATTCTATGTAATCATCGCAAGTCCATACGTTACTAAATCATTTCAGTAAGTTGATATAACATATATATATAAAATATAAAATATAAAAATCCCACGAATTGCATCAACTTTTGAAAAGGCGGGCGCACCAACGTTGCCTTGCATCATGTGAAACGCTTATGCTAAGGGCACACTGGTGATGTGGATTACGTAAAAATGCCTGCGCTCTCACATACTGCAGGAGCCCACTCGGATCTGTGGGTGACTTCCCTCTTGGGCAAATTATGCATCCCCAGGGAAGCAAGCATGTCATCTGCACAAACGGTTGGCTGAGCCTCAAAAAGAGCATTTTAATTGCAGCTTGTGTCATGCTGAAATAATCACGGAGGCTCGGGTGTCAGAAAGGTTGCCTGCAATAAATAGTGTTGTGTTACATATGCCATGTGTTATTTTACAGGTTTTCTTTTCATTCTGAAGACAGACACGACCATTCACACTTTTTTTTCACATTTTGCCCATGGAGGGTCTGTTGAACCACATATTTAGACTGTATAAATGGAGACACACTTGCTCTTTCTATGAAAAAGACTGACCAGGTCCAAGCCATGATCCTGTATGTAGTATATAACTATATAACTCCAATCCACTTCTATCATGAATGATAGATAGCCTACTGTATAGAAACAGTGGAAGAAAACAAGTTAAAGAAGATTTTAAAGCCTTGACACAATCGAGATGTGGATTGCAACTTGACATTTGCAAGATATTCCTAATATACACTATAGGGCCAAAACTCAGTGGACACCTGACCATCACACCTATATGAGCTTGCTGGACATCCCATTCTAAATCCATGGGCATAAATATGGAGTTGGACCCCCCTTTGCAGCTAAAACAGCTGCCACTCTTCTGGGAAGGCTTTCCACAAGCTGTTGGAGTGTGTCTGTGGGAGTTTGTGCCCATTCAGCCAAAAGAGCATTTGAGAGGTCAGGCAGTGATGTCGGACGAGAAGGCCTGGCTTGCAATCGGCGGTCTAATTCCTCCCAAAGGTGTTCAATGGGGAACTCGATTGGCCTGCACAGAGCACCTGACCTCAAGTCAGGGCTCTGACCTCAAGTCAAGGCCTCAAGTCAGGGCTCTGTGCAGGCCAATCGAGTTCCTCCACACCAAACTGGTCTAACCATGTCTTTATGGACTTCGCTTTGTGCACAGGGGCACAGGCATGCTGGAACAGCAAAGGGCCTTCCCCAAACTGTTGCCACAAAGTTGGAAGCTCCCTATTGGCTAAAATGTCTTCGTATCCTGTAGCATTAAGATTACCCTTCACTGGAACTAAGGGGCCAAGCCCAAACCCTGAAAAACAGGGTGGCTGAAACACCTAAACGCAATAATTAGTAGGGGTGTCCACTGACTTTTGGCCATATAGTGTATTTCCGATAAGTAGCAGATCATGCCTAAATTTGATGTCCAAATGGGTTGCTGTTGAAGGAGGATTTTTGTTCTGCAACTAAATGGAAAATAAATTAAAGGTGGTAGCTGCAAGCAGCAATTAGACGGGCCGGAGATGGTGCGTAGTTATTTAAACTGCAGGGCACAATGTTTGGCAGCATGACATAATGAGACCCCTGTAAAATAAGATTAAAAAAAAAAATAGGGTATAAATTTTGCATTAAGAGTTTCAAGGTCATTTTTCCCCATCTCATGACATATTATCCCACATTGCAAATCATCTCTGGAACAGCCACAAGCTATTTTTTTCCGATGCGCTTCCATTAATGCATCTCTCTTGTCCATGATGGCCTTATCACAAGTTTAGCATCTGCCCTCAATGTTGGTTTGCCTTCACCCGTCATTCCAAAACCTTAGGCCTAGGAGTGAAAAGCTCAATCATTGGAGAGTTGGAGCTACAGGCCAATATTATGTGCAGCAGTGTGTGATATAAACACCCACTTCTAGCCAGCTGGATAATTTTAACTTCAAAAAAGAAAGGCCACAGCTTTTGTTGTCCGTGTCACCAGATGAGCCCTCCGCTTATTAACATTTTCTACATGTTCTAAATGTAGAAAATGTCTGTAAACAAAATGCTGTATGTGGGTGTTTGAACATTCAGTTTCAGCAAGTAAAGGTTGTATTACTTAGTACATGAAAGGCATCTTCAGGCAGGGTTGGTAAAGTCAATTTCTCATACAGATTAAATTGTAATTCAAAAGATTACTCAAACTCAGTAATACAACCCAATTACTCTCAGCTACCCTTGAATTACTTTTCCTCAAAAAGTTAATGTATATGAAGTCAGATGAACAATTTATTTCAGTTAGCAAACTGTTGTTGCTGACATCATCTACAACAATCATCAATAATTATGTGTAAAGTGTAAATAAAGTGTAAAATGTTTAATTTACCTATCAAAAATAAACCTCACCATAAAAAAATTTTTTTCCTTCAAACATGTGTCAGAGCATATTGTATATATTTCTATATTTCTGTAAATATTTGTAGTCTATGTGGTTGTTGTTTTTTCAGTAACAGAGAATAATATTTTTTGAAAAAAATATAACTTAAATACCCAGACATCAGTTAATAGGATGTCACTAAACTGCACACAGCACATTCATGTTTACTAACCTGGCCGGTCTGTGATGCTTTATACCAAAGGAAACCAAAGAGATGATAGAGGAAAAGATATAATATTGTTGCTCTTCAGGAGACCATTTGGATTTCGCTTTTAGGTTTTGATTTGTATATTACTGTGGATGGAGAAGTGTTCACACCCGACACCAGGATTTCATTTGACCAAATATGGTGAATCTATGGTGTCTCATTTAGGGGGGATGGGACATTCTTCTCTACTGCAGCCCCACTTTGTGATTTAGGCTGATAAGACGGGTGTATCTTACCCAGTTAAGGGGGAAAAATGCTGCAAGGAGGCTGAAAAACGAACCATTTAGCCTGACAATAATCTCTTCATTAATATCACAATTAGATGCATCATTAGGTTGCAGAATGGTTGTGTGGGAAAGGAGGTATTTTCACAAAACACCAGACGGTGGTAATGTGAAGGCAGGCGGCTTACTACTGGGAGATTTAATCGTAAACCCACCAAAGACTGGACACCACACAAGTACATTATACCACTACAAACTTTCTGCACTGCAAGCCAAGTAAATGCTACAGTGATTATGGTGACTGTAGCAATAATGCTTACTACCCCTCTTAAAGTGACAAAAAGAGAACTAGGGACTGGTGTACTTCTAAAAATGTATCTAATCTGCTATAAATCACTCCCTATGATGAAATAAGGCACCTTCAGTTTGTTTATGCACAGTATATCCAAAATACTTTAAAATATGTATAAATACTATTATCTGTAGACCACAGATAACAATAAAAGGCAAAATACATAACCCATAGATATAAGAGAGCGACTATTTAAATTTTAAGTTTAAACACGTCAGTAGAAGCTCAACTCTTAAAATCAGTCAACACAGGTGAAATTGCAGTCTGGCAGTAGATTATAGCAGTAGGAGACAGGGATACAATGGTGACTAATACAGGAAAGGTTAAGAAATACCTCAGAGAGCATAGTGCTCATACCATTACCGGTCCAAATTACCTGCAAGGAGGCGACTGTTTGGATGACACATCAGAGACACATCAGAGGTTAAACAGGTTAAGGCACTTGTTATCATCACTCATAAGCCCTGTCCGGAAGGCATTAGTATTACTAGAGAAGGCTGGCTAATGTTTTTACCGGAGTGATTCAGTGATTTCAGTCCCGCGTGGATCAACGTTATTTGTGATTATTATAGAATGTTTACCCCCCCAGTAATAGTTACAAAATAACCTGTTTTTCAGCAAACTCAATGCTACTGCTATCGCTATCAATATTGCTCTTTCATCTACATGTAAAACCAAAGGCTGGATGCACCAAGTCCAGGCAAGTTCTCTGGGGGCATTGAACATCACAGATGGGTGATATATAGCAATGTAAAAGTATCTGACGGAGGTTTTTTCTGCTTCCTAACTTGGACATAATCAATAATCAAATGTTTATGAGTATAGTATCCTTCAAGGACAAAGTACATCGAGCTATGGAGCAATGATTGCTGAAGACCTGATGCTGCGAAGATGCCGGCTAGGTCAGTGAAAACTATATTAAAAGGGGAAGCCCCGCCCTCCCCTGTGTTATATAGAGGTTGATTTCACCAGTTCTACGCTGCTCTTCACCGAGCCCACTTGCCCACTTGCACTTGTCTGAGGGGCCAATGACATTGTACATTTCTCTCCCTCAGGGACCAGGTGTTATATTAATTGCTTTTACTCGGTACATTTGCTACAATGCATAGCTATGGGGGGATCTATCATCACGCCCTACAAACTCAGAAGTTTAAAAGGAAAAAATATGTTACACCCCAATATGTCGTCACAGTTAAGATAGCATGTGATACACTAGGGGCCATTACATCCAGGCAGTAAAGCTTCAAAATGAATTAGGTGAATCCCAGCTGGCAGCAGTGCAGATATCTGTAATGATTTTGAACAATGCTCATGATGCAGTCTCTTGAGGAGTGGCCCTGTACATTGTCATATAGGTTAAATCATTTTCTTGCTGTAAGCCTAGAAGACAGTTAGCAGTTGTGCACACAACATCTGTTTTATTATTGTATCTTTACTGTGGTGTTTTTAATGTTGAGCTCGGCAAACCAAATTCCATGCCCTGGTTGCTATGGAAATAAAGAATTGAATCTTGAATTTTGAGATAGCATTTACAATCCAGTGGGAATAGGCTCTGTCTTGACAGCAGTCTACATCCAGCTGGGTTAGCAAAGCACACAAAGAGCTAGTTACAGATTTAGAATGGAAAGCCTGTGTTTCTGCTTTGCTGGCGTGCTAAATGCGCACAGGAGATGTAGTCTTCTCTGCTCCTCAGAGGCAAACAAAGGGGATGAGAGTGCAGCTTAGTCAAAGGCCAGCGACTCATGGGACACACTTGGAACCTGAGCACATAAAGTACACAAGGTTAAGGCATGAAATAACCTTAAAACATGGAAAAAAGCAACAAACAAACAAAACGGTGGGGAAGGGATGAACCTACTGCAAGCTAGTCACAGATAATTGGTTGAGCTTTGACTGTAGGCACAAGTCCAGAGGAGAGGATAAGAAACACATGGACAGGTGGGTAACACAATGTGCATACAGCTTCACAAATTTCATAGCTGATCTGAATGCATGTTTGTCAATACAAATTGCTTGAAGGGATTTGGTTTTCGAATTTCCACTTGCTAAATTGACACACTGTTCCACTGCTATGTTATGTCTTAAATGACATATTGCCTGAGCACATAATGAAAGCTGACAAGTATGGAGTCAGTATTCACGTACGTGCCATGTAGAGCTTGTTCAGGTGTTATGAATGTATTATGAAAGCATGCATGGTTATTAGTTAAAATAGACAATTATTGTGAATGTTTTTTTTCTCAATAAATTGGCGCACTGTCCTGCTGCAATGCCACAAATAATATGTCTTAAAGGCTAAGGCTAACAGTATTCAAGAATGTGTAATGTAGTGTTTTTTTGTATGGAGGATGGAAGCTGCCAAAATCAAAAATAAATAAATAAACATGGTTTATTATAGACATGGTTTACACAATAAATTTCAAGCTTGTTGACCTCACCTGGCCTTAGGTCAGGGGGCATGCATTTCTCGACAGGTACAACACAAGCCCTGCCAAATAATGCACACACCTTAAATTTTCTTTATGGGGGTCCCCTGCATCATATGCTTTTCACAGCATGTAATGTGGGTATTTAAGAGTTTACACAATAAATTTCATGCTTGTTGACCTCACTTGGCCTTAGGTCAGGGGGCCATGTATTTCTCGGCAGGTACAACACAAGCCCTGCCGAATAATGCACCCACCTTTCAATTTCTCTTGCAATGTTCCTACTGTCAAAGATTTTCACAGCACAGAAGTCTTATTTCCTAGATTTTAAAATCAAATTTTCGTAGTGGGCTATGTAACTCTATTACTTTTGTAGCCTTAGTTCTGGAGCATTTCTATTCTAAGACTCTAATTTTGTAAGAAGTATATTACATATCACATTTTAATACTATTCTTGGTACATTTAATGGATTATTAATTTATTTATCGTCATTTATTTATTTATTTTTGATTTTGGCAGCTTCCATCCTCCATAGTTGAAGCTCACGTTCATGTAAAGTGTTACCAGGATTTGTCCCAAGTATACTGATAGTTGTTTCCCTATGAATGGGTCACTGTTGAACCACTGGCAGGCAGCTAATTTGACTTCTGCTAGTTTACTGATAGAAGACTGCTAGTGACGTGGAAGCCATAGCTGTTTGCCGTCTGGGTGCCTACTGAGTATTTGCCCTAGGTAGGTGTCCAAGGTTTTTTGTGTGCACAATAGCCTTGTTCATCAGTCTTCCTGTTGAGTATCACAGAGCAAACAGGTTTTAATTTACTTCAGCTGCGAGACATGTAATTACTCCACCGTAGGCAGTAATGGGTTGCTTTGTAATTTAGCATGTAATCACAACGATGCAAAAAAAACACATACTTTGCTGCTATTTGTCTTTCTATATACAGATGTGTCTTTTTCAGAGTAATGCATTCAGCTCCTGTTATTTTAACAGTGAAGTCCTTAAAAACCCTCCCTTTTCCCTTCTTGTGTTTGAGAAACATGAATACATTGAAAGAAAAGAAGGTGTAAATGGTTTGATGACAGTGAGAGCCACTAGAAAAGTAGTATCATCCTCTGCATTGCGGGCTCCAAATAACTGTGAGTGTCCTCGGTGCACTGGGCTGTGGCAGATTTTAATCAGCTCCTCGCCTCAGCCACAGCATGATACGCACCGTAGGAGCAGTGGGACCTAGAGACACAAAAGACTGACGCTGAGGATCTTTTAATGGCACAGAAAGGGGCTAATAATGCAGGACATCAATTATCAATAGAAACACGGTGTGAACATTGGTGGTAAACTGTGTGGCACCTCAATCCACAAGAGCACCAAAATAAAGGCTGAGATAAATGTGCAGTAACACTGTGTGTGTGTGTGTGTGTATGTGCGCGTGTGTGTGTGTCTTCTTGTATATCTTTGAAATTATGCTTTTGAGCTTTGGGCTTGATGCAGCAGGGTGATATTCAAAACACTAATTACCCACAACTGCTAAAATGTTCACAATTTGGGATATGTGGCTTCACCAGGAGTCATCAGCCTCGTCTCTCAGCCTCAGTAGTTGGGTGCTTTGAGTGTTGTGTGTGCAGGCTTTTTCCACACAAGACATGCTTTCAACTCTCTGCTACTAGCCATTATTGTTCATGCACTTAAGTGATCTCTGTGATAAATGGTGGTTGTCTGCTTCCTGTTACAGACATTTCCACCCTCAGTATCTAAGGGAATATGAGTGAAGGAACATTGAACATTGTTAAATATCGTTGTTCATAATTGCTGTTAACACTATAGGGCAATAGATAAAAGCAGCCTCTTAATGTTTAATGTCAGAAAAATGAAGTTACAGTTCCAGAGCACGGAGAAAACAATTAGAGATTATATTTAGGTTTTTTTATGTTCACCAAGTCTCAGTCACTACTTTTGTTGTGTATGTTTTCATTGCATATTCATTGCCTTTGTAAGAGATATGTCTGCTTTCCAAAAGACTATGAAATTTTCATACCCACAAATAGAATCCATCAGCACAGAGAAGCTGTGAATCTTCTCCCAGAAGATTTGCACAAGCAATAGCTTGGCTGGACATACTGTATAATGGGATCTGACTCAGGAAGACATGTATTGTTCAAAATTGTTTCAGCATTCAGCAAAAGCACTTGTGTACAATGAGTTCAATGTATTTTTGCATCTTTTTAATGATTGAAATCCATGGCTAATTGCTCTGGTAGGAACTTCGACATCCTGTTGGATGATAATGGTGATAATGAACTGAGCGCTGAGACCCAGCACAGTACACACCCTGCATCTCAACAGTCTGGCATATGGCGTGAGATTTCTAAGCCTCCTCAATGTTAGCTGACCTTGATTTGGGTCTGCCTGCCTCCCATATATAATTAGTACCTGATGATTTCTGCATTCCTCCCCAGTAATCATAAGTCAACTGCCAACTGAAAATTGGCGAGTGCTTAACCAGCCTTTCCCTGTTTTAGCTGAGCTGTGGAGGGGCATAGTCAACGGCCCACTTGCTGACCAGCTAGCTGGCTTGTGGCTGTCCCGCTGACTCACTTAGCTGATCGATAGCTAATTCCCTTAAATAATCAAGGGGCCTCTGCAATGGGAATGCGGTGGGAGGTGTGATAATTGATTACTTTTGCTCTACATTTTCCCCAGTGAGTTCTCTCAGTACGATACCCCACCACATTTTTCATTGAGCTGTTCACGAGATGCTGAGGTATGCAACTTCCACCCATCACATTTGGTTAGAGCCAATATGAGGATATAATTCTCCTTTGGTAGAAATTTATTTTTGTGCAAATCTGCTCGCCCAACTTGTAAGTCCTGTCTTACTTATGGCTTCAAAGGGAACTGCATACTGTATCTGTTCCCCTGATTTTAACTGTGTTAATATGCACAATATGTGCCTAGAGATAGCGGCTAAGAGCCCTCTGGAACCAGCTCTGGAACTTTGCTTTGTTGGCAAAATAAGATGAATTAGATGAATAGTCACGCCAGACCCATAACTACAACCTATCTATAAGGGCTGAGTAACATAATGCAAAACACTGAACAAATACGGTGTGTGCCAGTGACCTCATTTAGCCCAAATTGAAACAAGGGTATGTATGTTTTTTCACACTACATATTGCTTTTATTTGAATTTTAAAATGTTTTGTAGTGCAACAAAATGTGCTAAAGTTTAGGAAAGATTAAAAAAACCTTTTAGAGTGCTTTGATGTGTTTTCTAGGACCCAGCTGTGGTGCTGAGCAGAGGGAAGAAGATGAAGAGGACCAGAGGCGTGTTTTCTGCCTGCCTTGCAGTTCTCATGCCTCAGATCGTGTGTGTGTGTGTGTGCGCGCGCATGCGCATGTTCTCTGCGGACAGCAGAGAAAATAACATCTTCTATGTTCCATCTTCCATTAACTATGGGACAGTATGACTGACAGAAACCATCTGTAATATCTGTATTCTGTTCCTTGTTTATCTGCCCCATAAGCATTGTCAAAAGACATAAAATAGAGAGCAGAAGAAAATAGAGAGCCAGCTGCAAGTCAACATAAATATCAATTGTTATATCATGAGTGAACACACACTGATTGATTTTCAAGCCACTCTGAATAGTATAAGGAATTACAACGCAGTTGGTATGGTCACTTGGGTGGATACCTACATACAATTACTCTAGTATCACATCCTTTATGAAGAGTTACTTTCATCTCAGTATTTCTTTAGTATTCATTTTAGTGAGTTATTTTTGACATGAGTAGTGAGTTCAAACAGTAATTCTCAGCATCCATCTGCCTTGGGCTGACAGTTTATTTACAAAAAACATGCCAAGACAAGTAATCAGTTATTTTGAGGGGAGAAAATAACCAATTCTACCATAAAATGTGTTTTATTATTGCATCCTTACCACGAATGCAACCTTCACAAAGTTCATTCAACAATTTTGAATTTACAACTGTGAAATTGAAAAAGCTTTAATTTCAAGGTCACTTTCGGTTGCCTAACCAGGCTCTTGTTATCGGGTGGCCTTATTTAGTGGACAACTTCAGCCAAAAGTAGGTGCTCAACAAAATGTCACATGCCAATTTGCTGCACCTCTACAGACTGTTACCCTAACTCTGGCCTTAAACTAACCCTATAACCCCAAGGTTAACCCTAACCCAAGCTTAAAATATCTATAGACTATTTTTCACACTATTGTATCACCTGAAACTCAGAATACATTTTAGTGACACATTATATTCACTTGTTGGTAAGTACTGGTATTAATATTGGACTATCCAAATAAAGTATGACCAAAAACAATCATTGTTTCATCAATGAAAAGTAGTTCCCATCCAAATACATTTGAATGTCTTTGAATTAAGGTTTATGAATTAATACACTGAGAAAGCCTTTTGGAAAACTTAACTAACTTTACAGTTGGCCATGAATTTTCACTGCCTATCCATGCAAATATTCCCACTCCCATCATTTGGAATGCTTGGAAATGTTCAGAAACTTTTGTTGGAGGAGGAGGATGCTGACTTTTCAGATCTACACCAGTGACCTACAAGCGGTAGCAACCACTTTGGAAAGATCACTCACAGAAATACACTGTCAGTGACACAGATACAGTAAAGCCTACAGAGAGCACACTGTGCACCCAGACAACAGAGAGAGCGTAAACCTGCCATTTGTCCCCATCTGTCTCTGTTTCTTATCCTGTCTATTTCATTTTTAAATATAGCACAAGAATCTTTGCCAGCGCTGCGTTCACATCACAGAGTACAACAGTGAGATGGAGAGCCGGTCTGCTTTGCATCTCTCTCGCTTTCATTCTCTTGAGTTATTCTCTTTTCTGTCATTTCCGTTGGTGAAACATCTGTCCTTATTTGATTCATAATTGTACTTCTCAGTTTGATCACCCAGGCATTAAAATATGGAACAACCAGCGTTCCATATTCAATCTATTAAGAAACAATATTTTTTCTTCATTTCAGGACGATTCTGTAGTGACATTTGGCAGCTCTAGCATCAAGGTAATTTTACTTTAATTAACTCTGTCAGAAAACAGTAATATTTTCTGCATGGGCCAAATGGATCTTTTTCAGTAACTGCAGTAAATACGAAGATATTTTTGTAACAAAACTCCTGAGAGCTGGCATAGTGGAAAATATTCACCCAATTGTGTTCACAAAAAGATTTACAAATATGCAAGTTAGTATTTAAATAAATGCAATAGAAGCTGCAACTTGTGATATGATGTGAATGAATGTGATTTTTTTTCTGGAATATATTTTTCAAGTACAAGTGATTACAACTTCTTAAATCTGCCAGTGCAACCTCTCAGATGCCTTGCAGAAAATCTGGTTGAATCTTTTCTGTGACTTCAAATTTATAACATGATTATGTGAATATTTTCAACGTGTAAATTTTCCTACAAAAATACCTCCATACGGAAGCAAGTTAGCTAGCTACTGAGCTACCAGTTGCTATAATAAGCAGACCTGTCAGTGAGCTAGCAGTTAAGCCAAAACTGAAAGTTCAAGTTCAGAGAAAATGAGAAGATGAGAATCACATGGGACTGTGGGTAGTGCAAAAGGAGGTGTATATAACAAACAACATACAATGTCTGAAAAACAGCTTATAGTAGAAATTTTAATGGCTTAGCAGACGGAAGGTTTTTCCCACAGCGCAAGAAGTGAGTATAAGGAGCAATTCAGGTCAGTCAGTCATCAGTGACTTAACACCTCCATACCACTGCCACCAAATTGCGGTACTTGAGAAAATAACTGTTTTTATTACAACCTTAGTGGAATTTTTGTTAAACTCTCACAATCCTTCCTTGTTGAGACAAGATCATCATTAGCTATCTGGCCTACTGCGCACTCTGACATTTATGTTCATGCCTTGCCTTCTCTGATGCTAATGACAGTAGTCAACCTTTGACTTAGTAGCTTAACAGTGTGATCGGCCGATCACTGATCCAATCACTGACTGAAGTTATGCATTGTTGTTCAGTTTTCCCTCAATAGTTTGTTCTGAGGTAACACCGAGGAGCACTCTCTCACCTCATATTCAGTGATCCATGCTCGCCCGGTGTTACAGTCTCACTAATGTGTTTAGCTTTGAAACTGCAGTGGCTAATGTGTGACAAAAATATTTTAACCCTAACCCTTAATTTTGAGATTTTGCTTAAGAAGTTGACACAGATCTACTCCCATGTCACTAAATGTTACGTGTGTGTTTAAGATGATAATCCACAAGATTCTTGTTTTTTTTAAATTTTAGCGACTCCTTTGGTGATAAGTGGTCATTGCTTTGGGGTTTTGCATTGCATTTCCCAGCGATTACTTTGCAACAGTCTTACCAGGACTTAGACGTCACTGGACTGACAGCAGCTCTCACTGGTGAGACTAGTGAAGCAACTAACTAATGTCTGCAGAGACAGTCTCTTCTTCCACATTTGAAGCACCGGCTATGCCCCTCAAGCCATACACTGTAAAAAATGATTTGTTGACACAACTTGACTTGGTCAAGTCATCTTGTTGCTTTGACTCATTTAAGTTTTGCAGACATGAACAATCAAGTTGAGCCAACTTGAATGTATTTGTTGAACTAACATGCAGCAAGTCAAGTCAACTTTCTTTATCAATTACAGAGTACTGAGAAATTGTAGTTGAGTGAACTAGAAGCCAAGTGGGTCTAATTTGGTTTTTCAAGTCAACTTGACATATAATCCTTCATATTCTCAACCAACACAACTATGTGAGTTCATTCAACTTGCATGTATTTGTTGAAATGACGCACACGTCAATTCAACCTTATGGACTTAGTCGACTAGACATGAAATCCTTATTTTTCTCACTCAATACGACTTTACTATTTGAGTTAATTGGACTTGACTAAACAGATTTTCAAGAGCTTCACATAATAGGAACAATGAAACAAGTGCAAACCAACACTTAACATTAGGAAAACACAACTTTTATTGACAAATTCAGTTTGTTGGCTGACCTCTTGAGCATTAACAGAAAGACGAGTCTTGTCCTTCTGTCTGAAGGCAAGTCAAAGAGAGAGAAAAACCGAACAAACAAAAACACAAACAAAAAACCTACAGCAGAGTGGATTTGCCCCACATCACTCAAAAAGCCCCTTAAGCCTTTGTGTGTGGAAGACATCCGGACCAATTTCTCCGGACATTACCCTGGCTGCCTGCACCCCAGTAAAATGTCTGGATGAGCCCACAACGAACAAGCGGGCGTGCCAATAATGTATGCGAGCCAGTGGAGAAAAAAGAAGTAGCCAGAACTAAACAGTCAGCAACAGGAGGAGTAAGCCTAATTGTTTCAGTTATGATCAGACTTATTATATTTAGTTATTACAACAACATTACAACAATTGGTGATGTTTTTGTTGTTGTAAAAAAAAAAAAACACTGTTCAATGTCCTAACCTGTTGCATTAATCTGTTAAGTCTCATGTTGAATTAGTGAGTGAAATAAGCTACAGTCATGACTATAGTAAGTGAAATAAACTTAACAGTCATAACACATACACACACACTTCATATTGTGGTAGTTTTAAGGAATCGCAGTGTGGTTTAACAAAAAAACAGTTAAGTGTGTGTTTGTGTAAAAATGTTCAAAAGGTGCAAGTTGTCCACTGGTAGGGAAGCAGGGACATAGTAGTTCTTTGTCATCAACCTCTTTTAATTAGTCCAAAGTTGAATTAGCATATTTGAAAGTTGTCTGGAGTTCTCCATTAGTGCAAAAGCCTAAAAGTGCTGCTGTCTTGGAACCAGTCTCTTGAACATTACGCAGTCTATAACTAGTCTTTCCACACAAGATACAGAAAACAGGCAGCATCGAACAAGGAGAAAAAGGCATAGAGTTAGTCTAGCAGAGCAACTTGTTTTTCAGCGAGTGGACTCTTGCAGTACAAGAGTCAGATCCGACTCCCAGGAACAGACGCTGTATGACTTCGAATGTGAGCTTTAATTCCTTGGGGTAGGCCCATGAGGTTTGCAAAGGCATTGGGTATGTCACCAAGATGACGAATCACCACTTCTTCCTCGATCACCAAGCTGACATCATGGTAAGAAGCAGGGAGAGGCTCTTTGACATCCTCCACAACTGCAAGGATTCCGACTTCCATACCCTTTACAGCATCTTCTTCACGATCACAGGGCTTTAAAAAGGTAAAGACAGTGTGTTAGTGATTTAGAACGCTGTTATTCAAGCCCCGTCCTGGCGACTGACAGTCCTGCATGTTTTCCATATCTCCCTGTCCTAACACACCTGATGCAGCTCATCAAGGGCTTGATCACTTGAATCAGGTGTATTTCAGCAGGGAGAGATCTAAAACATGCTGGAAAGAGGGTCCCCAGGACAGAGTTTGAACAGGAATTTAGAATACTTTAAGGCAGGGGTATCAAACTCATCTGCAAAGGGCCAGAGTGGCTGTAGGTTTTCATCCCAACCGAGTAAGAGCACACCAGACACATTTAAACGTAGAAGGATTTTCCCTCATGTACCATGGTAGGCCCTGCAACACTGCTGCCCTCTTCCTTTGGTTTGATGCCTGCCAAAACACATATTATACATAAATATAAAAGATGGTTAGGACAGAATCGAAAATATTATTACACTGTCATATAAGTGATAGTGAACATAGAATGAATTTGGAAACGCAGCTCTATTGCCTCAAAGGATTTTAAAGTAAAGAAATGTATTTACATCCTTGTCAAGGCTGTCCAGTAAGGACTTCATGTCTTTACAATCTATGTGAAGAAGTGACATTACATAATTTTAGTGCAGTGGCATTACATCATTTTAGTTCCAGGTAAAAGTTACATACAGTTTCACATTTCACATAAGATCTTGTGTTGGTAAAATACAAAGCATAGAAAGAAAACAAAAACTTAACACACTTTACCTGTCTTTCAGTGAAAAGCGCAGGCCATGTGACTTTCATTTCTGACACAGGTGGCTCCTCTTCAACAATCTCTTGCCTTCTCAATGAATATGTGGTGTTCATTGCTTCATCAATGAAGGCCAGTTTGGAGTTGCTTTTCTCATCTCTTGGGCCATCTTTTGTCGCTCTTCTTCAAGATCTTGTCGGTCTCTTCCCTGGGGGAGATCTGGAAGGAAGTTTGTTTCAGACTGTCTAGGTTTCTTCACTTTGTTTCTCTTCCCTCTCATCTCCCCAGGACCTCTCTTCTCGGAATTTACCTTCAGCTCTTGACAACCTGCATCTTTCAATTTGTTCCTATAATTGCCCATCTTGAACTTTAAACTTAGTTTCCATCCATACCATCCAGATCTGGTGCCAGGTTCTTTTAGGCAAGAGTGTTTTTCAACGAGAGCAATGGCTACACTCTCAAATTCTTCATTCCTAGGGTAGGCCTTGTATGAGTACATTGCTTCAGCAATTTTCTCCAGAACTTCAGACTTCATGTCTCTTGCCATGGTTAGAAGTGTTCCATTTTTTCTGAAAGCATCATTGCCTTGCCTTAGCCTCAGCTCAACATCATACGAGAAGGTAGGAATGGGAAAGACAATTGGCCATGGCTGTGAACGTCCTGCAGATGACTCTGAATGGCTGCTTGAAATAGAGGATGTTGACGGAGATGATGGTAAACCTAAACTTGCAATGTCCAAACTGGAGTCTGAGAAGACAGAGGAGCAGAAATGAACTTTCAATGTAACTTTCTCCTTTGGTAGATCCTGAACACATGTGAGGTTACAGAAGTCTTGGAAATCCTCATCTTCATATTGAAGGTCAAACGAGTCTTTTAACTGAAATTTGTTTTTCAGCACCAGTTTCAGGCCATCAACCGAATCTGGAAAAGAGTCCAATCGGGGCTTCCTAATGTCCTGTGGTGAAATTATCACTCATAACAGCATCTTCATTTGAGTCAGAGACTCTTAGGGCTTCTCTGGAGATAGAGAAAAAACAATCAGAGAAATGACAAAATGAACAATAAAGCCAATAAACATTCATTCATTCGTTTTTGCTTTCCAAGTTCTTTAAGTATGTATATTTATACATAAAGATCACATCTATTCCATTATTCACTTTTATCTTGGCAACACAGTAAAGTATACTTTTAAATTAGTGTCTGTGTTCCTTGGGAAAGCCTGGAAGTTCAACAATACCTTAGTGAAGCAAGAAAACTTTTGGGGTCACAATGAGTTGGCCTGCTCTTGTGTATGGACACAGGGGTTGATA
The DNA here is from genome assembly GCA_900660455.1 of Gephyroberyx darwinii. Classification (NCBI taxonomy): domain Eukaryota; kingdom Metazoa; phylum Chordata; class Actinopteri; order Trachichthyiformes; family Trachichthyidae; genus Gephyroberyx; species Gephyroberyx darwinii. The sequence goes on from CABFOQ010023962.1 coordinate 38,774, forward strand.
TCCATTTAGTTCATGCGATTCCACAACCTCCAGTTCAG
>CABFOQ010023963.1:0-46825 GCA_900660455.1 Gephyroberyx darwinii
CCCCTCCAGCGTCTTTCGCCGCCCTGACCTAGACCTCTCTCCACTGTTGGCCTGCTTTCAGCGCCTCTTAGTGGGTCAACCCTCCACTTTCTCCACCGATTTACAGCAAATATCTATTTTAAAAACCTTGTCAAAGTATCAGATTCTGAGCAATATTTAGTAATGTGTGCTTCTCTTGAAAAGGAATGAGAGTAGACTTCAGAAATATACCCGTAGGTAAATACAGTTTGAAGCTTTTAGTCTATATGTTTTAAGATTTATTTTCATCCAAATCTAGTAGAGCTGAAGATATTTGTCTGGTTCTATTTTTGTGTTTTTGGACGGCCAGCCAAGTTATATCTTGGTCCAGAACTGTAGGCAGTTCCCATAAAGTGTGTATCATGTTTCTTTTGGGTAGTTGCAGCTGAGATAATACAATAATTATATAATAATATACTCAGCAGACTACAAAATGACAAGACATTTGATTTCTAACTTGATTATTGGTGGATTTTTTTTAAAGCTGTGTGGAGTTCAAGTTGAGCTTGATGTGGGCCAAAGGTGAACGAGGGACTGAACATGACAAATAAAAGCGAGTATCAGATTAACATGTTGGTTTGTCTCTTCAGGACAAGATGGATGGCTTTGTTCCAGCTCACTTCCTGGGTTGGTATATCAAGGTACGTGTCAATGCAGTGAGACAGGTTTTGTCAGGTATGCTGGCCTGACACGTCTCTCAGGTTTAGGTTCTCATGTTCAGTTTGTTTCTATGGTACTTTGCTGATCTCCTCCCTCTCCCTGTCGTCCTCCTCGCCATCCCTCCCTCTCCCTCACCTCCCACTCTCACTCCCTTCTCTCCCCCAGACGCTGATGATTCGGGATTGGTGGATGTGTATGATCATCAGCGTCATGTTCGAGTTCCTGGAATACAGCCTGGAGCACCAGCTACCCAACTTCTCCGAGTGCTGGTGGGACCACGTATGTCCAAACCTCGCCGCTCTTCTCTTCCACACTGACACATTCATTTAAGAAAATAAATGCTCGATTTCAAAGGGAATCAGTATTTGAAAGGGTTAAATATATAAACATAGTCGTGATATACTGCCCCTGAAATATAAAAGAACAACAGAGAGGCAGCAACTTGTTTGCTCGTTCAAAAGACCAGTAGAAGAACTGTATCCCGCTGACCCGGTGACCTACCTGGGACAGCGGGTTGTATGAAACAAGACGCCTGTACATGCTGTTTCCTTGAGCTATTCAGCTGGAAGGATTGGTTAGCTTGCACACAGCTTGTGCTGCATTAACTCGATTTCAGCGAGGTAACTGTCATGGTGTGACCTTGCTCTGCGGTGCAGTGTGTGGTAGGAGGACAGAAAGGAACACTTATCTTCTTTGATGAGCCGAAGCACAACATTGTAATTGTGTATTATCCTGGTCTCCAAGGCCTGTCGGTGCAGAATTAAAGCCATTCCATTTCTTTTATTGAGATATATGGTAGCAATTATATGCTCATTTGTTCATGAGATGAAATTGTAATGCTCCCCGTGGGGAAATTAATTCGTTGCAGCAACAAAAGTAATAAGATGCAGCAGGGGGATAAAAAGACAAGTGGAATATGAGCACATAAATAGAATATAAAGTAAGCAATAAAAAAAAGAAAGTAAACAGAGTGTATCGGTTGTGGCATCATGTAAGCGTGTGCTGGTGACAATTTAAGCGCGTTAGGAAAACTGTTTACTCAAATATGGATTACAGAATAGAAATATGAACTTTATATAATTAAATAAGTAAATATAAATAGCATTAATGCCACAGTATGAAATTCAGTTTATCGGTCTGAGGATGTATGTTTAACTTTAATATACCTTAATAAACGCCCCATTTTGATGAAAATGTCATGCTTTCTTTCTCTCCCTCTCTCCAGTGGATCATGGATGTGTTGTTGTGTAACGGACTGGGGATCTACTGTGGAATGAAGACCCTGGGCTGGTTGTCGATGAAACCCTACCAGTGGCAGGGCCTCTGGAACATTCCTACATATAAGTACGATACTGCATTCACGGCCTGAAACACGCATGTAACTGCCCTGTTAAAGTCAGGATCCTAGTTCATGGATTTTGAATTGAGTCCTTCCAAAATGAGACAAACTGTATGAGAAAGGAGACCTGTACTCTTAGGAAATGATTGACAGCACAGGATAGTATTGGACAAATGAGTCACCCATTTGTTGTGTCTGTCCACAACTTGATGACATCACGGGTGTGTATCTCAGTTGTTTTAGTACAGACTGTGCGAGAGGTTTGTTTATGTTCTCTCCCCTTCACTGCTGTCCTCCAGATCTCATTTCTTTATTGTGTCAGAGTTGTGTGAAGGGTGTGGTTCATTTTCTCAAGTGCACTGGATTGTCTTTGGAACAACACATGTGAAGTCTTAAGTTGAGCGGTATCACCCTTTAAACTACAGAAGCAGCGTCAGTCCGGCGTCAGCTGTGGCAGAGAAGTCTGATGATCATTTCTAACCACGCCTCTGCCGTGTCTCTCCCAGGGGGAAGATCAAGCGCATCGCCTTCCAGTTCACACCGTACAGCTGGGTGAAGTTTGAGTGGAAGCCTGCCTCCAACCTCCGCCGCTGGCTGGCTGTGCTAGGCATCATCTTTATGGTAGGAAATACCCCCCTCTCTCCCTTAACGTGAACTTCACTGATCCTCAAGGGAATATTAGTAACAAATAATTGGATTACAAGTGAAGATTAAAGACATGTCTTCATCATCTTAATACCAGTTTCTTAATGAAAAACAATTCTTACTATGTTGATCATTGTTTGCAGATTTACACATTTACAATCCAGTGCAAGAGCATGCATAGACACTTAGAGTGACTTAGTGAAATTATGTGAAAACGATCATCCCTTATCGATTTCACCTGTTAGAGCCACATCATTCACATGGAGAGATGTATATGAAGGGGAAGTTCAGGTTATGGACTGAATTTCTAGGCCTTCAGACAAGTGAAACATTGATTGTACAAAATGTTTTGTGGACCGGATATGATAATATGCATGTTTCCATTCACCCTCGAGCAAGGCACTTACATGCTCAGTCAACTTAACCTAGATAAAGAAAGGTTAAAAAAAAAAAATTTGTCTCTAGAAAGTAGAAGTCTCCTATAATAGCGCTTTGGCTTTTGGTTTTATTTTTCTTTCACTCTTCTGCAATCTCTACCTCTCTCCCCCTTCATAGTTCCTCTTGGCGGAGCTGAACACTTTCTACCTGAAGTTTGTGTTGTGGATGCCTCCGGAGCACTACCTGGTGTTACTCCGCCTGGTCTTCTTTGTCAACGTGGGAGGCGTGGCCATGAGGGAGATCTACGACTTCATGGATGACCCGTGAGTGACAGCAGCACGGTGGTGGCTGGTGGAGGGCAGGGGTTAGATGTGGTAGTATATCGAGTAACACTTAAAAAACTGTCCGAACTAGTTCAATTCTTAGCACACATTTGGTCTAAAATATCACATGACTAGTTGTGTTGCCTTGTGGAAAAGAGTCTCCGTGCGAACATCTCATGCTCGTTTTGAGGCTAGGGATGTCAAGCTTGTCGGAGGATATCTGCACCTCATATCCTTAATCCTCTTATTGACCCGGCTGCCTTTGTGGCTCTTCCACTGCAGCCATCGTTGTTGTTACAGTTACCTCTTCACGCCCCCCCACTGAGATGGAGGGAAAATAAACAAACAATATGAAGCCGCAGCAAGCAAGCACAAATTTGTATGCAGCGCCGCGTTCGACTGTGTTTATATTTCTGGCAAGTTCACCTTCGTTGTTAGTATACCACTACCTTCAATGTCAGCACACAGTATCTTTAACAAGGTTTCATAACACAGATTTTCATTCCCTGGAGGCATGTTTTGGGGAAATTGCAATTGCCACAAGGACTCTTACTTTGAAATTTTCACTCAAGAAATTGCCACTGTTCCACATCACAAACCTTATGAAGGCTGACACAAGGACTGATTCACTTTTCATGAATGTAGCTATAGTGTAGCTGTTATTCAGGCCTTATGAATGTGTTAGAAACTGCGTTACTGCAGATTTTTGCTTTGCTGCATTCTCACAGGGAGCAGCCAGAGGAATAGCAACAGCACAGGGAGTAGATACGTTAATAACTAAAGATCGGTAGCCGTACTCTCGCCAGCTCTCGTGTTAACCAAGAACATATTTCTTCTGTTGGAGTAGACATGCATCGTCAATAGTTATGTAAGAGCCATGATGCCCTCGGGTACTTTCTTTACTGTAATTATGGCCAAGTTGGTGTTGCCTGCATGATCAGCTTACCTATAAACACTAAAAGACGCCCTCCTGGGTATTATTGCGATCCCAAAATAACACCCTCTGTAAACCCTTTTAAATCCCCTGCACCCCCCAGGAAGTTCCACAAGAAGCTGGGCCAGCAGGCGTGGCTGGTGGCGGCTATCACAGTGACGGAGTTCCTCATAGTGGTCAAGTATGACCCCAACACCATCTTGCTGCCCATCCCCTTCTTCATCACGCAGTGCTGGGTCCTAGGAATCCTCCTCATCCTTACCTGGACCCTGTGGCGATTCTTCATCCGGTAAGATGGAGAGAGAAAAGGCAAAGACATAAATGCAACTAAGAAAAATGAAAGTTAAACTATTTTGGTGCATAAAACGCTTTCAGAAGTATCAGAGTTGAAGAACAAAAAGGGTCAATGTTTTTCAGAGTTTTAATTATTTTATTAGGGCAGACTATAAAAGACACAAATGCACAAAATGTTTTTCTTCTTTGATTGAAAAAAACAAGTTTACAACAAGAATGGGGACATCACTAGTTTAAGAAGGCAGTTTGCTGGGCAGGGAGAGGAAGGGGAAAGACATTCGACTGAGTTGGTTTCTGTCTGTGTTGCTGGACTGAAATGACCCCGGGGCACATAATGGTGCAGCAGTACGGCAACTGTTTTAACAGTCTAGCTTAGATAGCGTGCTATTATTTTGTAGCCAGGTAACACTAGCTGTTGTTAACAACCAAATTGTTGTTCTCACACATATTGTTCAAGAAGCTGTGTGAGGCTTTCCCTGGAGTGCAACTTCCTAGGCAGCTGCCTTGAATTTCTCAGTACCTTGAAAACGAGCTCTCTGGGCCACCACAGTTGCTACTATAGTGGCACGTGTCTGCACCCTGAAATGCAACACAAATGTAGCTAACAGTAGTTCAAGTTCAAGTTCAAGTCATTTATTATCAAATGTAATGCAGTATCTTCTTTGGATATATAATAGGAAGAACAGTAGTTTGGTTATGATGGCTCCCGCACACTGTCCGCTTCACTTGCAATTACAATTGGTTTCATTGGGAATAACATTTTGGCACCTTCATCAGGTTATGTGATAACCTCAGTTGTTGACTCCTAGTCCTCTCCTACACGTCTCTGGAACATTCAGGTGTCTTCTACTGCATCTACATTAGTTGTTAAGAAAATAAAACTGTCAACAATCGATAAGAAAACAGTTACTAGTTGCAGCCTGAGGATGAATTGCAGGTTTTGTACACATTTTCTATACATACATATATATACACTTCATCCATTCAGGGAGCTCATCTAAAATCTCATGTTTTAGTGCCATCAAGTGAAATTAGAAGGTAGTTAAAACTGTAAAGGGAAGGCAACATGGAGAGCAGTGTATTTATTGGGAATGGAGATAATATTGTGTCAGCTCCACGTTAAAGCAGGGCATCTTCGCTCAGCGTTTGGCTCAACAAGCAAAAGTTTCATTACATTACTCCAATAATTACCATGAATTGAGTGTGTTTGACAAAAACAGTCAGTTGAACTACATACACGTGGCTTTATGTGTGAATGATCCCATCCGATGTGATTTTTTGGCATCAGGGCCTGCGTTTGGTTTGGATTTTCCTCATGACTTCATACAACGATGGTTTGGGTTATTTTTGGTTTGATTCAGCTCCTGTTGAGTATAGCCCCGCCCCAGCATGTTAAGCTTCTCGTCTGTTCTCTTCCCCTCCCTGACCCCCATCACCCCTCCCTCCTTCCTCCTCCCTTTCTCCTTCCCTCTGTCCCTTTACTCCCTGACTCCTTCCCCCCTGTGCACAGCAGTAATGCAGTAATGTCCATGTCCAGTGAGGTAGGTATAGGAGAGAGGCGCTTGCCCTGCCGACTCCCTCCTATCAGCAGTTTGGTATTTTTGTTCTTTTCCATTGTAGTGTTCTCATCCCGTTTATATTGTTTGGATCAATAATGATATCCAGAGGATCTTTGGGATCCTCTACAGCACAGATCCTGCTCCACATGGATCCATCTCCTGCATGGCACTTTTCAGTTTTCTGCTGTGGTGAATGTCATCTTCATCTTGAGTCCCCGTCTCACATCTGTATTGTTGTCATTATTTGTTATCCTCCAGTACAGTCAGAAAGAAGACGACCGCTGTGTTGACATTGTAGATACTAGGGGTCGCTGACTGAAAAATAGGGTAGAGTGATTGTTTGCACACCTCCCACACAATCTGGCAATCAGCATGCTGACTCCTCCCACTGAACTGCACATCAGATCAGCTCCACCACTTCTCATGGTGCACCTCCTACCATTTATAATGTACCGTGCATCAAGGACACCGGACACTAAAGCATGCCATGTTGTAGTTTTACCAAACCGAGGTCAAATTGTATTTGCAAATACCTTTCATGGTCTGTTTTAGCCTACTTGGGTACCACATAGGTGGGCTTTGCCACATAGGATAATTCAGTATTTAAAAGTCTGGTCAGTATCTACCTGATCTAAATTGTCCTGATGCAGCAAACCCCACCCACCTGCTACTCCGAGCAGATTAAAACAAACAGCTGAGATTATTATTTGCAAATGCTGTTTGGTCCAGGTCTGAGATTTACAGGTTCAGATGTCATGTCTCTCCTGCAACTATTACACCACAATTAACATCACCAGGCCAAGGTGAGTATTGAAGGGATATTTCACTTGACCTCCAAAGATGCTCCAACATTACCAGTATGGAGGATTGTCCCAGCTCAGCGTCACTGATTGGTGTCAGACAAACCCATTTCTTTTCTGGGTGGCATGTTACTGGGATTTGCTTTTGTTTTTGTTTGTGGAAGTGTGAGAGCTAACCAGAGTGGATGTTTTTAGTTGACCACTGTGGTGGAAATCTTAGAACTCCAACCTTAATGTCAATCATCAGCAGACACAAGAGAACAATTCGGTTAGTAGATGGTGTGGTGGCAAACCTTCTCCATCACACCGACATTACAGGGGAGCTTATATAGGTCTAAACTAACTACACTAAAACAATAAAACACTAAATGATTAAATAAAGCAATAAAAACAGAAAGAAGTCAAAGGTGAGGGAGGACATTTGCTGACCTAAGACTGACCCAAGAGTAACCCCAAAACAGGAGATAATAAAACCATTAGGTTTTACTTTCAGAGAACCAATCTCATCTACACATGTGGTTTTCTGAATTATATTCTACACCACTCATGAACACCTATGGAGATCTGTACATGTTCTACTGTAGTGAAATATCCCTGAAAGACCTGGGCGTGATGTTTGATGCTCACAATTTAACATCTCCATCACTGCAGGTGGGAGTTCCTACCTCCTTGAAATACTTGGACTTTCTTTGCACCGTGACGGTTACCCCACTGTATTAGAATTATTCTTCATAGTAGGCAAAATAAAAAGTTAGGTTTATCAGTTACATGAAAGAAAGTAAAGTTGTCAACAACATGAAATGAAAACACCAATTCCACAAAGAAACTGGCTCCTGGGTCCAGTCAACAAACCAAAAGAAATATTGCAGAATATTTTGATTTTCCCCGCCTGGTAGCCTAGCCTCACCTGTGGTTTATCTGGCCAGGACGGCAGGAGCCCACTGAAAACTGAAGTTTCAATCAAATGAAACACAAATAAATGAAAACAAGTGAATTTGAAAATGTGCACGTGTGATGCTTCCAGTCTGTCGTGTGACCTATATTTAAGCATCTTGTGTGGGCGTGTGCACGGACCTCTGTTTGAACACCTTCTATGACGATGAGAGCAAGTGCACTAATGAATCCGCTCTCCCTCCTCCTTCCCACAGTGATATTACGCTCCGCTACAAAGAGACCCGTCAGCGCAAACAGGAAGTCCCAGCGGACCGGGATCGCCCCCTGGGCAACGGTAGCACGGCAACGCCCTCCGGACGGAGCAAACTCAACGGCAGCTCTGACTTGCTGCGACAGAGGAAGTCCTGAGGGTAACGTGGCTCGCAGCCTCTCCGTCACACTGTCAGCGGTGACAGAACAAAGTTTAATAGAAAAAATGAAGGAGAAACACGACACAACATGCATGAAGGCAAACAGATTGCAGATGGAGTTGTCTGTGTGGTGTAGACTGTTGTTGTGCCTACATGAACCGACTACAGTCATTCCAGTGCTGGCTTATTCACTGTTAACACTAATCACAGAACAAAAAAACAACGGGTGGGGGGGGAAACAGGCAATTATCAGTTGGTGCATTGTCTAGTTATTGTCATACTACAGGGATTTACCTCATCGTAATTTTTTTACAACAGCGTTTGGGGAGTTATACGTGGGAGAAGATTTTTTGTTATCCATACATTGCATTGGAATCTGAGTGATGAATTTTGGGTGAGAGGTAAATGGGTGGGAGGAGGGATGGTGGGTGACCAGGGAAACAGATAACACAAAGAAGCTATAGGTCGATAATCTTCAGTGAATTTCCTCTTTCTCAGCTGCACTTTTTACAAGACCTGAGCATCAGGAATATAGGTAGCCATTGAAAATGTGCTTTGTCCCATCCTGTGTCTTCAGATCATTGCAGATGAGAGAGAAGAGTGTACCTCAGTTTGACCAGTGGGATTTCTGTATGTATTAGTGATTGATCAGGATTGTTTATTGTCCACTGCTATGCAATCTTCAGTATCGAGCTGGGACTTGATTCCGTTAGGCACAATATTACCAAGCACCAGTGGAAATGGAGTTTGACTGATGATATTTATCAATTGTGTTGGATTAAATTGACCGTTCACAAGCTTCTCTTGGAGTGTTGCCGGCTTCCTGCAGCAAGGCGACTAGTTGATCTGTTTCCCCTCCGGTGCGTTTTCATGCACGTTAATATTACATTTACATTAGGGATATTCAAGTATTTTGTTTTGGAGTTGCTGCATCATAACCAGCATAAGCCCATATCCCGAACTTGAAAATATGCCGATGAACATGGATATGCCGATGTTAACTGGTGTATTCTGGCATGCAAACACTGTATCCCAAACTAAACATGGAGTCACGAGCATCAAAATAACATGAACACAGCCTCAGCAAAGCTGAGTTAGACTATCTCCTTGTATGCAGGTATATGAAAAAATGTTTCCTTGATGACATAATTGATGCCCATGTATTATGAAATTGTAAAGTGCATTTTCAGCAGTTTGGTCCCAGGTTCATGTTACATTGTTTACATGTGGAAGACAATATCAGTCTTCTTAAAGGTTTTCTGCACGACTCAGGTGATGTATTGAGTAGACTTCCCTGGATGCTTGGCAGCATTGTGCCTCTAATGGAGGAGTCCCTGGCAGAAGTCGTTCATAGTCTTCATAACCAAGAGGGATCCTCCCTCAGTCTTACACAGAGGGGAAACTGGTCAAAGCCACTCTGTCCTCTTAGGCTTTGTTCTTGTAAAGAACAGTAAGCTTGTAAAAAAAAAAAAGATGTACGATATTCTAGGTATCTAATCGCTGATGTACATGCTGTAAGGAATATAGTTTGGGTGTGTTTTGTAGATGTTTTATTACTGTTATTACTTTAAGGACTCTGCAGAATAGTTAATGAACACTAGATTGTACTTGAGTTGCTTTTTGTGAAATGACGAATCCACAGCACTCTAATGAACACATCCAGGACAATCACACTCATAGTAAGCTCTTCTGTTCTCTTCTGGAAGAGGCATGTTGGATTACACATGGCACAATATGGGTAGCGGAGATCTTGTTGTTCTTCCACTGTTGTAGAATGGTTAACAAGGTTGAGTTTAAACGATTTAGAGCATCAGAGTTCAATATTTGAAGCCTTTTATGCCAAAAGAGTCAACATTTTTTCATTTTATTGAGAATTTATGTTCTGTGTTGACTGAATTAGCTGGAATGGAAGAGGAACACCCCGAGCGGACCGACCATATTGCCATATTGCGCATGCAATCAGCCAAAGCTTACCCATTCTTGCTAAAGCCATAAAAGCCATCAGGTCCAACTGGAGCAACTCAGACAGCTGTTAAACTACATTTATATTCCTTTTAAGTTCAAACGAAACAAAGTTTGCAAAGTCCCAAAGCCATCGGAGTCCGTTATTTCAGCATACAACTTAATTTACAAGAGGAAATCGACACCAAAGGGTCAGATGGTTGAAACCAAATTTACTTGAGTCAGACAAGACGTGGCCCCAACTGCCTGATTTCAACAGCTTTAAAATTACGACTGGGATTAGAAATGGCTACTAGCCTGTAAATATCCATCCACAGTAGCCTGGATATTAGTTGGATGTTAAGCAGTCTGAATATATGAAAGCACCTATGTTAGCTGCTGTGATTTCCCTGTGTAAATGTTCTGAGCTTCTCGTTATGCTACAAATCATTGGCTTTACATCAAAGAAAATCAACATGAACACATTGAAAAATGACGTCCTTGTTGTCAAGAAGTCTCTGAGAAGAGTTTTGGCTGGACGTCTACACAGTTCACTTGATTTGACTCGTCCTCTGGATGTTCAGTAGAGAGAAATCGCATTTCCCCAAAGATGACAGAAGACTACAAGGTTTAGTCTTTGTGCTGTTCAGGTCTTGTTGCTGTCAGTGATCAGTTGTAAAGTTGTGTGCATAGCCAGTCTCCTTGTCTCCCAGTGGATACGTATCATGCCGTTGATGACACAGTAGACAGCATCTGTGAATCTAGCTCCAAAATTCCTGTTGTAACCTAGGCCGATGTTTAATGACGCCATTGTAATCTTCGTGAATGTAGTCCAGCAGATCTTAATGTTCAAAGGAGAGGGCATTTCCTTCACTCCTTAACATTCAAGATATTGGTTTTGCCACAAACACTAATATGAAAGATGTTTGTCATTTTTTAAAAGCTCATTCTCTTTTGCCAGAAAGAATAAACTGCTAATCCAAAGTTTGTTTCAATATTTTGCCCCCTTCTTTGAATTTTGAGACTGCCATGAAAATTTAAAACCCTAAAAATGCTGTATAGCTTAAGTGTCCAAGTTTGTACCCGTTATTCTGTGCTGTGTAATTCGGTCTCTAAGGTTTTTTTATTTTTATTTTTTATTATTTTTAGACACGTGGGCCTAAGAATTCAATGGATATTTGTGCCCATATTCATGCTTTGGATTGGTACAAGTCGTTTTGTTTCAGATTGAATTTAAGGTATAAACCAACCTCAAGTCATTTGCAAATTTGCCAATAATTCCTGATATCACAATATAGGAAATTAACTTAAAACTATTCAACTAAAATGGAATTGGCCCTGCCAAAACCTGTTGGGTGGTGTGTGAAGGGTTCAGTGTAGTTCCACTTGCAGCCACACAGGGGTGGTAGATGCTCCGTTACTGCCTCTCCCTGTGCATAAGCCATTTTCAACTTGGTTTGAGTAAATGTGAAGTTGTTAAGATGGTAAACAAAAAATACTGAAATGCTGCTGTACCACATTTTATAATATTTTCAATAAAATCAACTGAAAACCTGGATAAGATTTGGTATGTCCCTGGTCTTGATGTGATTTGCCTGTTTTTTTTTAACAAATTGGGTGTTAAGACAAAACAAGGGCATCAGTGAAATGTAAAGATCTACCAATGTACCTACACTGCTTGGGTGAATCGTACCTCGTAGTGGGACAGAGGTTCTATGTCTCTACCTGCACAGGCTTACTGTCGGCACCATGTCATCACTGATAGAGGTACCACTGCTGGGTTGGCCTTCACTTCCACTATGCAGACAAATATTCCACTGAGGTTAAAAGACTGGGCAGCTATGTCAACCAGACAGGTGAGATAGCAGTGAAACCCTAGAGCTATGCACCCTTTCTTCAAGTACCGGTATGTCAGAGAAAGGTTGATAAACTTTATATCAACCAAATTGAGTTAATTTATGCCAGAGCAACCTTTACTAGGGAGGATCATTTCTTCAGACTATAATAACCATTGTGCTCTACTACTTTGACTACCTGCTGTCCCATACATGAATTGGCTTTACCTTTGTTCCTTGAATGGAAAGAAATTTTGTTTGATACATCATTCCCTCAATACCAGCAGATGGCAGAACGTATCTCCGGAGCATTAGGAGCCCATTAACTTAATAATTTCAGCAACAAAGTCCCAGTTCTTCTTTATTGCATAGTGCAGACTTTCAGTCACCAAGATTTCCCACAAAAAAGCCTTTTCGGCATACATAGAAGTGATTAGAATGAGCTTGCATAGCCAAATCTTGTAACAACCCAGTAAGTAAATCAATCACATGAGATAAATGGTTCTCACAACTCTGCTTATAGTGCAATCAGCTAAACGGTTAAAACTCTGGACTCCCTGAAACAGCTGGAGTGATTTAAAAATTGCCCCAAAAGCATTAGAAAATGCTGATACAAGAGACACATAGCAATGCATTGAAAATATCTTTGACCCAATGCATTTCATAAAATGCATAGATAGTAAGAAGAATCATTTCACAGAGAAAATACAATATGTCATTTTAAGCTCTAGAAAAAGACCACTTATAATACCATTTGTCAGATACCTGAGCTCTTTCTGGTCAAGTACCGTGAGCGTTTTGGTTTAAGGAAAAGATCAACCTAGCTAGCTTGATGTTCTTTGGTGATTTTAAAAGGCACAATGCGAATGTATTTGTAAATTCATGGTGGAATCAGAACTAAAAGGTAAATGCAAAACTGTGCAAAATATTATGTGGAAGTGTGACAGTCCCATCCCACATACCAGGATGTCTCACATGGATGTGCAGATCTCAAAATCAAATCTAAAAAACAATCAGAGCAATTTGCAAAGAATATAAAAAAACAGTACTTAAAGAGAATACTTCAAAATGCAGTAAATAAGCTTAGCTTTGTCAGTAACTAATACTTACTGAGCATTGGTTAGTAATGGGTTCACAATCCAACAGCTGCCTGTGCTCAGGGTCCAGAAACACTCAATATCACACAACCAAGCTAACAGTAACAGAAACTGACTTACAAAATATTCCCAACGTGTATGGAAGATATTTTAAACCCAAAGCAGAGCCTTGGTCGGCATCACCGAGGTTAATGTTCTATGATTTGACCAGCTTGAAGCCTTGGCCGGTGTCTAGAATGGCTGGTGGGAACCAGTTGAGTTTGACTCTCCTGAGACACCGTAGGCAGACGCTGCAGGCCCACAGCGGATTCGGGCCACCACTCGAGAGCGCCAACTGGACCACCGGGTAGGTCATCCGGGGGAAGTACATCCGCCAGTGTTTGGTGACATCACTTCCTGTGGGCAGGTGCAGCGTGTAGTCACTCCAGTGTTTGGAAATGCCGTAGGCGGCGGTGACTGGCCTGCCCCTCTCAGACCACTGGATGTCGCTGTTCACGTTACAGTTATACTCCACCCACTGGGAGGTGAAGTCTCCGAGCTGGGGGGTGTCGTGCACCTCGATGTCTGTTACTCGGCATAGCTCCGCCCCCTGCACGGCCACGTACAGGCCCTCCACCTTCCTGACTTCCTCCACCCACGGCAAGGAGTTCTCGCAGTCTAGCACCAGAATAAGGCGGGAACAGAGGCTACCGTTCTTCTCCCTCCACCACTTCACGATCTGGTCCAGGCGAAGGGTGTCTCCTCCTAATGACAAACAAAAATCACATACACAGACAGAACAGTGTTACCATCGAGGGTACCTTTTTCCTCTTGTGCAACACATGTAATAAAACCAGGATAACCTTCAATAATAATAGTAACTAATAGTAAAGTGCATTGCCCTGACGATAATCCTGTGACCAGAGAACGATCATGTAAGAGAGTAGTGCTAGGAAAAGAAATAAGACCATAGCTATCTCTTCTATCTTCTATTCAAAGGCCCACATGGGTCAAACCTTATTGTAAAGTGCTTAGGGTAAAAAGGCTTCCACTGAATGTTATATGCCAACTTGCACCTGCTAGCGCCCACTCTCCAGAGCGATGGGTGTGGCCACTGTAGAAGACCACGTAGGTGTCGTGGCGAGGGCCGTCTGCAGTGCGGAGCTCCAAGAAGGCTTTCATCTTGGCCTGCAGGGCCTCCAGAGTCACCCCACTGGTGGAATAATCGCAGCCAAACGTCTCGATCAGGTGGTGGGCGAAGAAACGCTGCACGTTATTCAACATGCCTGTCGAACGCAAGTTCAACATCTGCACTTGGTCTGGGGGCAGCAGCATGGGCTGGCCGTCAGGGCTACAAAGCAAACAGAAAGAAGTAGTTAAATGTTGAAGGCAAAATGAAAAGTTGAGCAACATGTACTGAAGAATCAGCCCACAACCAAGGCAGGAAACTAATCTTTGCTAGCCAACTTGATTTTTATCATAGACCTTATTCCCAGGGCAGCCATTTTGAACTTGGATCACACTCAGGGTGGAAAACTATCTGGAAAAGCAATTACAGCGCGGCTCCGTCCTACTGTTGTGTTCCATGATGCACATCTAACAAACGTTGAGAATCGAACAAACTAGCCAACTTCCCTGCTAAACTCATGCAGCTGTTGTTCCTGAGATTGCTCGCTAATCTGATAATTATGTTTATCTGAAGTCTTCATTTATGAGGTGGAGTAACGCTAGTTATGTGTCAATCTTCCAGGTTGAGTTTCCCACCCTAAGTGTGGTGTTAAAGGCAGTCTATGTAAGACTTTCACTTTAATCTAGCCTACAATCTTCCCAGTAGGCCAACAGACATGGTGGAGGGATGAACTTACAATCTATTCATTCATTTTACATAAATCTCATAGTGCAACTTCAACCTTTAGTGCACATTCCTGTCAACGACATGCAACTGACACCATACAAGTGTGTTGGTTTGCATTGAGAGCTACCTGCAGTAGTTGGTGGGGATGACCAAGGCATAGCCCACACAGGTTCCTCCCAGACAGTTCCCAAGCTCGTGGAAAAGCCCGTGGAAGAGAGACTCTAGGGGCAGGACCAGCAGAAACATGCTCACGAAGATACTGCTGGAGGCCTGGGAAGCACACGAGGATGTGAAATATTGGTTGGGACTTACACTGACCAAAGTAAAAGACAGGGGAACTGCTAGGAAACAAAATGTAACAAGATTGTACAATGGATCATAGTAGAATATGCTGCTAAAAATAAATTCTCACTTGGAAAAAGACTGCATGTGCATCTTGAGATTAAATGTAGGGTTATACATATTCAAATAATTTCACAGATTTTGCTTTTAATTGTAAAATGTATTGCAAATTAGGAGCATGTGTGCTTCTTTGAAAAATGTCATCGTGGAGCTATGTGTAATTCAGTGAATTCCATATTTATGTGATATCTCAGTGTTAAGGATATGATGTATATTGTGTAGTTGCCCCACCTGCCATGAAAAAGCAGCAAGAATTGTCGTGGACACCAGCGTGAAGAACATTAGGCGCTCAGAGATAAGACAGAAGTGCCTCATGCCCTTAGAGGCCATGACCTTGTCCAGGCTGATGACCCCTGGGCCCTGGGACAAGCACACCCTCTGGCAATCGCTGAGCTTGGTGTGAAAGCCCCACACTGTGATGACGAACACCATGTGGCAGATGGCCCAGAAGAGCCCGCACGCCATGAAGCCTGGGATCATCAGGTACCACTGGTCCAGGTCTGCCAGCTTCCGTGCGGCCAGGATGAACAACGTTACCTCCACCACCAGCAGAGGCACAAGGGAGAGCCTGCGCCACAAACCCCGCCACTGCAGAAAGGGCTGCCAGCGCTCAGTCACCGACAGGCCACTGAAGTACACATCCAGCAAGGGGTCGCAGATGAGCTGGCTGAAGAAGCAGGCTAGGGCAAAGGGATTGGTGGAGATGTTCAGAGACCTGAAGAACAGCACAGCAGTGATGACAGCGAAGCAGACCAAGTTGGGCAGAGCCAGGAGAGCCTTCATCCGAAGAGCAACCATTAATGTGGCCAGTGCCACCACCAGCACCATCACACTAAATGATTTCTGAATGAGCAGGGTCGTGCTGGCGGTGGCAAAGCCTGCCAGCTGTAGGAACTCAGCTGAGGTGAGGAAGGCAGGTCGGTATCTGGTACATCCACACACTCTCTCCAGCAGGGCCCACAGCGTCCTTAGAGCCACATTGGCCAGCAGCAGGTAGTTGGTTGCCTGCTCCTTAACGTCGTCCAGCAGGGTAGTGCTATTGTGGAAGCAAAGCAGACCCAACAAAAACCCAAACCACAGGTGGAGGAGACCTAGGCTGACTTTTTCCATGTTGAAGTAGTAGTAGAATATAATTGCTATTCCGAGGACAAACAGAGCCAGAACAAAGATGACCAGGATCGTGGACTCTGCAGTCTTCTCCCACCGTACATAGAGTCCCAGGCACAGAGCAACCAGCAGGTTCAGGCTGGACAAGTAGCCCAGCCACCGGACAGAGGATCGCATGCTAACCTCTCCATTGACCTCCTCTAGCCTGGCCATTGCTGCATGCAGACAGTGACTGACACCGTAGCGTAGAAAACGACACATGTTGCGACCGTAGGCCAACTGTCCGATATCAAACGGAAGCACTCGTCTGATTTATAAAGACTACTTACGTGATAGGCATTTGAAATAACATGAGACTGTTTGCCTAGACGACAGACCTAACTTGTTGAAAGTGGCTAGCTTAGCTAACGTTAGCTAACAACGTCGCATCTTTGCCGGTCGACGGTTAGCACACATAGCTAAACATGTAGCTTGATAAATTATGAAGAGTTGGGTTTTCATTTAATGTCCGATGAGGGTTCAATATCTGCGACACGGAGTACCCAAAATCCAACTGACCGGAATGGTAAAGACATCACTTCCAAAAGTTTGTCACGTCAAAAAGTTTGGGTCGTATGACAGGCGCCATTGTTTTTTGTATTCAGCTACGGCAAGCATGAAGGGTCAAACCTGCCCTACCTGCATTTTGACATTCCAAATTGAACCTGAAACGAAACAGGAGTGGTACGGTATTGATGGCCATGTGGCCGAAGTAGACGTTATGTTTTAAAATAGTGGAAATGTCTTAAAATATAATACTAATATTAAAATATTGCATTGAGCAAACGCGCGCGCACTCGCACAAAAACTTGAAATAAAATTCACACAAGACACTTTCCATTTACATTCATTTATAAAAGAGAAATACAACCATACTATAAGCACACATTGTTCTGCATTGTCGAAGTCCTTAATAATGGAGATCAAAATCCTCATGCAAACGGGCAAAAAGGAACACTGGAAGACAAACGCACCCACTTATAACAAAACACACTTCCTTAAAGTCAGGAAATGTATGGTAATGATGTTTTTTCTGTTAAAAACAGAAGTGATACCAGAAAGACACATATTAGCTGGAAAATGATATGGGAATGGCAACAACATACTGCATTGTTTCCACAGAAGCAACGTTTCTTGTTACTCAATAATACTACAACATACCATTTGGCCAAAAAGCTCAGTATCTATTTTTACAAGGCCTGGGATTTCTATTCTCTTGGGGCATGAAAATCAGCTTGCAACATAAAATGTGAATAAAGAAGGCACCTTAGACTTACTGGTATTACCTTATGGGCCCATCATATTGGTTATAAAACTGTCATCATAAGAAAATACTGCAAATTGTGACACCCTCTGGGATTGATGATAAAGTGCCACTGATAAGAACATTACCAATTTATGAACATGCACCTTCATTCACACAGACAATCCCAACCACACAATGATTCCTGTTGACATCAACAGGCAGAAACGCACATTTCAGGTGCTAGTGTTATTAGGTAAAACCTCCCCAGCTAACATACAGTACGTTCAGATAAAATCTTGCTCGCTATTGCTAAAATGTACTTCACTCATTTCAGAGGTTCTGTATGACAAAACAGGACATTAGTGCAAATACCTCCATCGAGGTGAATTATTTGACTGTGAAGCTCAGACCTAGATTATTTGGGAGAAGAAAAAAAATGAATCAAAAGGTTATAGCCCACTTGATATGAGATACCGACTTGCAGTGATTAACTATTTTTCCATTTGACTACAACTAAATATGTATTGGAAAATCTACGGGGAAACAATTAAGTGTTAACATTTGACAGGACACCGAGAGGAGAAGAAATTATGTGCGATACCTACTTTGAAACACTCGTACCTTGTTACACAATGAGTAAACACAGTTACAGATTCACATTAGTAAACCTAGTACATACTCCTACCGTATGGTTCTGAAATGTTTAAAATGCTACAAATACCACTTTATTGTAAAAGATACACAAATCAGTCATAGGATGCCAAGTTAAAACGGCATTGTCACATTTTGTACGGGACAACACCAATGTTTTGACTTTGAGAATATATATTTTTTTAACAATGCACTTTTTTCTGGAAAACTAAATGCACATCAAGAGTTTCAGAAAGTGTAGCTGCATGACGGTGACAGAAGCAAGCGTACCAATCCTTCCAACTCAATCTCCCCAGTGCAATCAAACTCTTCCGACTGCTTGGGTTGTCGTATTTGGCTTTTACACTAAGCAGCCTGCTATACTAGCTCATTCAAACAGAGATTGAGTATAGACCGGTTGATTTTTGTTATTGAGAGCTGATTGGGAGATGTGATGGAAATCAAGGAGTAGAGTATTTTGATATCTTGAGGGCATTCACTTTCCAACTCTTAAAAAACCTAGCTATTTATTAAAATATATCCATCTTAGTGTGTGTACTGTAAGTGTGTGTGTGTGTGTTTGTGT
This sequence comes from Gephyroberyx darwinii, assembly GCA_900660455.1. NCBI lineage: Eukaryota > Metazoa > Chordata > Actinopteri > Trachichthyiformes > Trachichthyidae > Gephyroberyx > Gephyroberyx darwinii. The sequence goes on from CABFOQ010023963.1 coordinate 18,972, forward strand.
GTGTGTTTGTGTACCGTTCTGTGTGTGTGGATATGAGAAAATAATTGGTATCTGTAAACTTCTCTCTTTCACTCTGTGCAAACCGCATTTTTTTCGAGGAGAGGGATGAGGAGTGGGAGAAGAATGCAGCAGGTTAAATTTGGCAGCGCAGCAGTTGAAGGAGAGGGGACAGTTATATAGAGAAAGGGAGACTTGTAGCTGGTTTTGCCTAGCTCTGAAGCAGGATGGGGTCCTCCAGCTCATGGAAGCCAGGCACCGAGCTGCTCTGGCTCTCTCCAGAATCTGAATCGTAGGGCGTGTCGGGTAGCTCCATGAAGCTCCACGCCAGCTGGTCATCCTCAAACTCAGAGCGCGCCTGCACCGGCACGTCGGCATAGTCCTCCTCCTCGTTGGAGTGGAAGTCCTGAGGGATGTAGAGCATCTCGGGATAGTTGCGCGACACCAGGTCGCTGGTGGTGGCCAGGGACACCTTGCGGAAGGCGATGAGGTGCATGTGGGAGAACTTCATGTACTTGTAGCGCTTGAAGCCCAGCGACTCAACCGCAACACGCCAGCTGCGCATCATGAGGGCATGCCGATTCTGGTGGGAGGAGTCGGGTGTGATGATGAGCAGCAGGCCGTGCAGCTCCAGCAGCTCATGAGCCTTCTTGCAGCAGATCCAGCGCTGGTAAGGTGAGGGGAAGTAGGAAAGGAGCAGGGAGAAGACCACCACATGGAAAAGCTGGCCGGGCAGAGCGTCAATGGGGTTGTGGAGCTGGCGGAGGAAGGCCTCTACTGCGTCAGCCGCCAGCTGGAGAGGCTGCTGGAGCTGAAGGTTGAGGAAGTCACACTTGTACACACTCTGCGGGCGAGAGCGGAGGTGGAAATTAAGCACATATATCATGGTGCAAGCACTACATTTTGCATGAATTTCCACTCTCACTCCACCAACTTTAGTTTATCAGCTTGCAGCTGCAGAATATAAACTTTTAACACTGCTTGCTACTGAAACTGTTCACACATACTGTTTAACCACAACACTGATACTAGGCATGAGTCATTTTGCTTTGTAATGCAAGCACTCAGCAGCCAGTCAGGAAAGCTTTGTTGTATCTTCACGGTAGTATAAGTCAAACAGGTTTTCAAATACCAAGTAAACAGCACATAACACATACCTCAACCGCAGGCACTATGTCAATACCGACTGTAAGGAATTCATCAAACTTCAAAAACGGGTTGAAGCAACTTCCCACATCAAGAAGGCGCATTTTCCCCAGCTGAGAAATTGAACTGCAACACAAAGAAGCATGAGATTGTATGTGAGGGGCTATGAAAATCTGCACATTTGAGCCTATACATTCCCACTGAAATTTCAGTTTACTGCATGTTTACTGCAAAAAAGCAAGGGAAATGACTAAGGACCATGAAAAGGAAATGAGGTCAGCTCTGGCTGCAGCTTACCTAGGGATGGTGCTGTATGGTTGGGCACTTAAAGATGCTGCGGTCAGACCCATGGCAAGCCTGGCACTTTTCTCATCCTTTTCCAACATTCTTTTCATCCCGCCATCCAAAAAATATTCTTGGCAGACACTGGGAAAGTGGAACCAAAACATTATTCACACCTTGCTGTGAAAGTGAGAGTGGCATGTTACAAACACAGAACCTAAAGGGGTGGATGAGTCACAGGGAACTGTGATGGGGTTTGCTATTGGAGCCATAACACATTTAAACAGTCTCTGCCTTTTAAAAGCAGACATACCTGCGACACCACTCAATACGTCCTTCTCCTTCGCAGTTTTTGGCCCAGTGGTTGTCAGCTAGATTCTTCATGGCCAGGGCATACTCACTAAGTGTCTGCTCATCCTCACAGTGCTCCCTCCAGATCTTGTCAAAATCGCCCACTATGGGGAAAACCACAAAATCAGAAAAGAAAGACGCAAACTAAAACACTGTGTTTACTACTGTGTTTACTACTACTGTTAGTTTTACTACTGTGTACTTAAGTAAACAGTAGTAAGGAGCATAAACCTACATTCATTGCTATCCAGAATAAACATGTTTAACAATACAAAAACAATACAAAAACTACTGATATTACCAAATTTCAGTCTTATTTTACTAAACATCTTTCAGTCTGACCAGGCCTGTCCATAGCAAACAGCTTCAGAACCTACTTGATAACTTTGGTCATCCAATTAAGCATCAAAAAATAAAAGTACTCCTTTTGGCAAATCCACTGGCAAAGCTCAGGCTACGGGTGGTTCTCTGTTGCTTCCACATTCCCTCAATGACCATACTCTAAAGTGGAACCGTATCTCTAAAAACTCATCCTGAAAGTAATTTCACAGTAATGATATCCACAAAAATCCCTTTCCCTACATCTTCAGACTCGACCAGAAATGTTCAATTTGCAAACAAACGCAAACATGCTGATAAGGGAGAAACCCCATGACCACAAGGGAAAAACACTATATCAGATTTGCAGAAATGAAAGGACAACAAGAGGGGTGGTGGTAAACAGCAGTGCCCTGAAAGCATGACTACTGCGATACAATGCCAAGCCTGCCAGATCATGCTTTACTTATTAACCAATCATGAGGTCTGCTAACAGGACAACTGCTCTGCAGCATTCTTGTCTCCACAACAGCCAGCTAGTCTCTCTAAGACTCAATAATTCTTGCTGTAACCTGCTATAATAAAGCTACATTAAAACATTAATGCAGTAAACAACACATTAAAACCCTCTATCATGGGCGTGTGGGATTCCTCACGGTATAAAGTAAAGTAGAGCCAGCACAAACAGCTTCACTTCTGCATTGCTTACCAGAGGACTGATATTACATAACTTAGCTGAATCTGAAACAGCATTAGGCTGACTCCAGAAATATCACATGAAATTCCTTTTTGAGTTTTCTATAAACGGTCTGAAAAGTTTAAAGCTACCTCGTGCTGGGTTCTCTTTGTGCTGTTTACTCTGAGATTTGAGAACAGGGACAAATGCACGTTTTTTATCCTGAGGCAGTGATCTCAAAAGGAAACAAGCCAGCCAGGGCAGACTCTCTAAAGGGCAAGGCATTCAAGCAGGAGACAACAAAATGTGGATATTTAAAAAAGGTCCATACTGGATAGAGAGGGGCCTAACAGTTGCAAAGTCAAATCAATCCAAAGCCTATATCCTACTGTACAGTGTATTGCTATGATTAGCCTATTAGGTGGTGTAACTAAGTAACAACATTCTTTCTATTATTATTATTATTACTCCTCTATTGGCCATTTTGCACACAGTGCCTAGACTTTGCCTTTTTGCACACACCTCCTACACAAGCAGTCTCAACATTAGCAAAATGCCTCTGTGCATGGGCAGGCATAGAAGCAGTTCAGGGTTTTTACTCAAGGGCACTTCAAAATTGGTGGTGGACATTGTATACCACTAACAATCTTCCAAAGGTCAACTCATAGCTGGAATACGCCACTCTGACAGTGTTTGAAGTGGCAACCTTTCAGCCTTTTTTATCTTCTGTGAGCCTTGAAGATGTCAAGTGCTCTGGCTGACAGACATCATCCCAATTCAACCCGGGAAAAATGCAGAAATATTACATCACAGATCAGGGCGACAGGCGTAACTTTCATTGGTAATTCATATTCTTAGCCAACTTGTGTGTTATAAAACCAAAGGGTTTTTCCAAACTTCCTGTTTCACATCTCTGACATTTAGCTGATACTCTTATCCATTGTGAATTATAATCAGGGAGGAGGGAGAGAAGTTCTTGCTCAAGGACACTTCCACAGGACAGATGGCTGTTAACATACACTGGCTGTTGTGGGAAGGCAACCTCTAAACTGTAAACTTGGCTTTGTTTTTGTGGCTGGGATATAAGACACACAAAGAACAAAGCTTTCACCAGTTTTACTTGTGTGCATCTGTCAAGGATAATTATGGCCTTGCTAGTTAGCAAACCGATATCGGCTTGCTCTGAGTGAGAACAGGCAAAGTGATCAAGAGCAACAAGCCAGCTGGACACACATTTGTCACAACTGGCAATCTGAGAAATCTGTGTGAGATATATTATTAGCTCCCATCAAGTGGTTACTAGCAGTCAAGCAAATGTTAGTTGTTTTTTGTGCCACCAACAATCAAGCAACGAGTAAAAAATCCACCCTAAACCAGAATCCATAAAGAGTCAATGTCTTTGGAAAGTTGTTTGATTTGTTTACAGTACATGGAGAAAGTCTCTCCATGAGGAAAGAGACAAAACTCCAGTCTGTGATGTTACCTGGTGACATTTTCTAGACCTGCTCTATTAATTATGTCAACAGAGGACCAACTTTGTGGACACTAATGTTAGCCAAGGCTTTCCTAGAATATGGCATCATAATATACCAGTAATAAATTTACTCTCTATAAACCAATCTTGCAATCTACCTTAACTCCCACCATACCAGCCATCCACTTTGTTTCCTTCCCTGCAGTTTGACATTTACTCTTTTACTTTGCACTGCCCTGGTGGGCTTAGATCCACTCAGGAACATACATGCTCACAATCTCTGGTCTCATATCTCAAGTAGTGCGTTTGCTTTCTTTAGTTTTTTTTGTTCTGTATTGATTTGCCTGATGTAAGTGCTTTGTTAATAACTTTGACTTGCCTTTGGTTACACTTTCTAGTTCTAAAGTACTCTGAAATAAATCTGATTTGATTGTAAAAACTACACCAAACATTTGCTCAGTCCACAAAGCTATCTTTCCATTTATTGTCAATCGAGCAGCTCTCTCGTCCAGCGTCTCTCGTCAGTAATATAACATTATTGTCTAGATATTAGTTTTAGAAGAGAGCTGATCCATGTTTACGACGCAGTTTGGACTGAATACGACAACAACATTTGCAATGTAAATGTTGTCAGGGTTAGTTTTCCAGGCCTTGCTTGATTGATGCAACCCACGCAGCTGCTGTCTATGGTTTTGCCCCTACAGCAGCTAACTCCGCTACAGTCTGATGGTAGCTAGGAAAGCTAATGCTCAGGAAGTAGAATAACGTTCAGTTATCTAACGTTAGATAACCCGTTCAGAGAAATTAATTTAAGTAATGTTGGCTAGCTAACGTCCACTGTTAGCTAGCCGAGTCTAGGGCCAGAGAGGGCCCATTGAAGTAACGTTAGGCTGTACTCACCTTCTCTGTATTTTCTGCGCAGTTTTCTGTGGACGTTTTTAACGACCCCTGACAGCTTCTCCTGCTCCTTCTTGCACGGTGCTTCTTTGGGAATCGGCATGTATAACAGCTCCAGGTTGTTTTCTGTCTCTCCTGTCTCGGCATTGTTCATGGGGTCCATAGCACTGCACCGCCGCTGCTGCTGCTGCTGCTGCTTCCCCTTTTTCAGCTGCAATCCGTCCGACACCGGCGAACCGGTGCACCAGGCAACAACGCGCCGGCTGATTGGTTCTTTTTGACAAACATGCGTTGGAACTGACAGCCCGACGTCCAATCACTGGCCTGGAAGCATAAACGCCTTCCTGTCAGAATCACAGCTGTTTTTGTGGTCTGCTGCGCGTGTTTATGGAGCGTGTCGGGGCAAACTCCACAATTAATAAAATGATCACATCTGCAATATGAGGTGGATAACTTAACACCACCAAATTGTACTGTAAGTCGTGGTTCACTTAGACAACTTGGGCGGTGCCTGTCATCCAGCTGATATTTAGTTGGCCTTCATATTCCCATTTCAGCACAAATACCCTATAAGCCATGTAAGCTCATTAAGAGCCAGTTTCTCCCTACGGTTTCAGCTGGGTCACCTCCTTCCATTTTGAAAATAGTTTTTTTTTAATTCCAAAAAGACGTGTTTCTATCATACAACCTATTTGGCCTAGATACAGTAATACTGCAAGAGTACCTCCAAAGTGAAGATTGTGACCTGTTTACCAATACTCAGGACATGTAACTGTCCCTTCTGCTGTGTCCAGAAAGCACCCAAGTAGAAACCTGGCTTGGATGTTAGAGGGGAAAGGGGGAGAATAGTGTCCACTTTTTAGTATGTCATTGGGGTTATCAAGTGGACATCTCCTACCACATTGTACTAGGCCTACGACACCTCACAAGGCATTCTGGTAGTTCATAAAGCATCATGAAACATCAATAGTATAGCATGATTCATAAATGTTTAACCACATGCAAAAAGAAAATGAAAATGTGAAATAGTGTGAAACTTCATTTAAACCCACTGCTTTGGAGAAAACAATTTGATTTTGCTGTTAGTTACCCACAGAGCCTCCTTTTGCTGTAACATGTTTGGTAATAGTTAATTGGTAAGTTGGCTAGCAAGCACTAGCAATAGCTAGTAGCCCCTTACAGTTTGAGGTAGTCATTTTAAAAATTTGTGTATATTTGTTTTACACTAGTTTGCACTACTGTACTAGTTTGGCATTGCTGCACAGTGTGTACAGAGTGTAAACTGCATCCCATTAGACCGTTGTAACATTTGTTTTGTACATAGTGCCACCTAATGGTCCCAAGGTTATGTATACCTTGTGTGGGCTCTGCACTTCCAGAAAAAGATCTTGACTGCTTGTTGTTTATAGCATGTGGAAACTCCTACTGCACTTGGCTGACAGCCACCTGTGTGAAAAAGTTCATATACAGTTTAGTCCAACTAGTTTGTCTCACAGAATACAGTACAGACTTTGACAGGGTCGGTTTAAGGTGAGTTCAGGGGAGAGTTGTTGTCTGGGTGGAGAACGTGCATCTGAAGAGAACTGTTAGGCATTAGATTGTGGTAGTTAGATAATCTCAAAGTATAATACTTGTGTTTTGTGACAAATTTGCAATTTCTAATTTCCTATATTGCTTTCACCTTCTCATGTAAACCTAAATGTGAGGTAAAGTAAAGACACCTAGATCAGCATCTAAAAGCATGAAAGCCATGCAGTAGTTATAAATCCTCCAACAAATCCCTTGCCGACTGTTACCGTCTCCTAAAAATAACAAGCACATGATGTTAACTGTACTATTTATTTAGCCGGCAGAAACCCCCGCTGACGCACCGCAGAACCGCTGCTAGATTAGGTGTCATCATGGGTTTGGATCTATCGAATTTCACCATGGTAATGAAATATGGATATTATTTATCAGCATCATGTCAAGGCTTACATAAAGTATACACCTAACAGCATCACATGCTGCAGTGACACAACACCGGCAGCGACACAAATATAGGAATTACTACGGATATTTGAAAAAAAGCTATTATTTTCTTTCAAGTGTTCATCTTTCTATCTATCTTTCATTGGCTATGAAGTTATTTTATTTAATTTATTTTTTTTCAAGATTTGAGTACTTTGGATTAATTGAAGACTTGCTTATTACATAACAGTGACAGCAGTTGTATGTTAGCCCCAAGCAATGTTACAGATCTGTTCCTCCTCATTAACCAACATGAAATCATTTAGAAGAGCTCCAAAGACAGAGAGGTCAGGCTGAACTGGATTTCAGGGCTCAACCCACAGGCTTCCAGTTTGTCAAGAGAGGACCTGTGGACGCACACCGCTGTCCTTGACGGCTGGAAGTGGAATTTAAACCATCACATGTATAGACAGGTTATTATTTGTCTTTGTGCAGTTAGAGATACACTTCTGCATATCTGACCTACCAAAAATGCTATTCTGCTGCTCTTGGCAGCTAAAACTGTTCATGTTCGTCTGGATAAAGCGAGTGGTAATCCTCACAGGGGCCTTCCCTGAAATCCCCTGGTGAGAATTCGCAGCTGTGTGCGGCTAAAGGCATTGCCGAAAACGAAAGTTCAAAGGGAGCAGTAACGAGAGGCTATATGTGGTTTGATTTGAGTATCCTACAACCTCATGGTACTGACCATTCATTCATTCTTGCTGTTGTAATAATAAGACAAAACAACTACTACAACTACTGGAAGAGGCATCGCAAGCTGTCAGAAGAGACATCTGCTGAGCCAGATTTATTGGTGAGAAGTGACACTGAGAGAGCATGTCAGAAATGTACATGGACTTGGCTGAGTGTCAAGGTCTGTGCTCTATTTGGGAACAGCTTCGTTTTGGAAAGAAGCCTACCATTCTTTCCCAGGCAAGAGAAGATAGAGAGAACAACATTAGGACTCAAAAATAAATGAGAATAATCATCAGAAACTATTTCACTCTATTCTCCCCCAGTAGCCTGCATTTTGTTCACGTGTAAATATTGATTTTGTGGCTGTGGACCACACCTTGAAAACCCATATACGGCATCTTAACAATATGAAATGGAATGTTTTATGGGTTCGTGTTGGCATTATTCAGCTTGACGACAAACATATTTCAACAGTGATAACTAGTGATAACCAGATACCTGTTTCGACCGGACCGCAGCCCGAGATAACAACATTTCAACACACTAGAAACACAAATGAAAATCCAAACGATCTGATTAGAGCGCAGTTTCTATGTTCTTGTGGAGTTTCAGGGTATGACCCCCGGATGTCTGACATGACATACCATTCATGGTATGTCATGTCTATGTCTAGTGACCAAAGCACTGAGAATGTGCTACTGACCCACATGCAGTTGACTTGGAGTTTGGGAGGTTAAAGCTCTTCCAAGCATATTAACCCTACTGTGTATTCTTCAGTACTTCCATCACAGGGCAGTATTACTGAGTATTACTGACAAAGGTCTGTGCGTATTTGAAGACAGTGGTTCTCTGATCTGGGTTTCACTGATGTTGATACTGTAACTCAAGAGTCACTCACTTTTTTTGTAATTGGATTACATAAATTGTACATGAATTATGTAGTTTATTATACTTGTATTGCGCTGATGAGCACTTTGTCAAGCTACTGACTGAATCTGCTGACTTGTCTTAACTGATATATTGTTATGAGTGTATTTATTTTGTTTTTATTGTTTTTAATATACGCTTTTATTTTGTTTTTGTTTTTATTGCAAACCAAATTTCCCATAGAAGATAATGAAGTCATGCATCAATGTGACATTTAAGAGATTTCAAGTGTAAACATTTGAAGAAAAAAATAGGCTGATTCAATTGTCTGTTATTAATACTATTTATTTATCTCATATCAGAGTAAATGTAACATACACAAATATTATGAAATAGCTTTCAGTGGCATGAGCTTTGAACCTCATGAGTTTAATGTACACCTACAGTATATAATGAATGAAAGCTCTGTAGAACTGATCTATCTGATCAATGGTCCACAGCCGGTTTGCTGAGGTTTTATGTACAGTATGCAAAGGAAAATTGGTTCATACTCTAAGAATAGAGTCAAAATGAAATAGTAGTATGGACAATATGCAGAACATGCTATATGCTAGTTATTGTTTGAGAAACTGTACATGGCCATGATGTGCTGAAATTTAGGAAAGTAACAGAAAACAGAATGAGTATGCTCCCATAGGGAATATACAGCACTTCATACTGATATGTTTCATATTTACTTTGAGATCAATGCCCATCGCCTTTCACCATCATCATCATCATCAAGATCAAGATCAAGAGTTTGATCAGGTCATGGCTATGAATCTAATAAATGATTTCTTTTTTTCTTCTTTTTTACTACAAATTTTTTGCAATTAATAAAACTTCTAGGGGACTAAAGGAAACATCAAAATGGTGTGATACTATAAATAGTAAATAAGGGAGAGTTTAAATCCAAGGCCACAGGGTCTCCAGACGTTTGTGGGCACAATGTCAGTGCCTTGTAGCCTCATAGACTTCAGTGGTCCGTGGGTAACATTACAATAAATCATGTTACCACCTTTGAAACAGATTTTGCAGATACTGTATCGTTGTTTTTAACTGGCTGTTTCTCCCCTTGGCAGCAGAGCCAAAACACAGATATCAAGTACAGACCAAAACAGGCAAGAAAATCATAATGGTACGCCACACCTAAAAATACCACTAACAAGGTAGTGTATAACAATGTTTTTGAGATATTGCTGCAGGAAAATGTCTCTTTCCACCATGCAACATTTCTATTGATGCTTTCCTGTCCGCTTGCCGCTGGGAGAGCTGCAGCTGTGGGTTGGAAACCCTCTGTCTCCACGTCTTGATTGTGCTGAATGCTGCTGGGGTGTTGTTCCTCATCCACAGACTCACTGATGGATGGCATAGGAGAGGGCAGCTGTTTGCCTCTGCTGATGGAGGGCCTTTTGCCCAAACCTATATCTTTGTTGCGATCCATAGTGACCTGTGCACGGCTCTGCCTCTGAGCAGCCCTCACACAGTACATGTACAACTCCACCTCATCGTCTGACAGTGACTCCGTGGAAGCGCTGCCCTCGCTTATTTGGTCACTTTCAGGTTCATCTGTTGCAATGCACGACCTTCCGTCTGCAGCAATGGAATCGTTTTCATGTCTCTCTGAATGGTGAGCAGCTTTTGATCGGTCATTTGTTGCTCTGTTGATGCTTTGATCATCCTCCTCTGTGTAGAGATGCATTTCAGTGGAGCCACATGCATTTTGCCCTTCCCCTGTATTTTCTTTGTCAATTACTCTCTCACCTACACCCTCGTGCACATTGCTCACTGATGTGGATAAATCATCCTCCACTAAACCCCCCACCTCTTCTTCCCTCTCCTCTATGGCCTCCCCATTGTCCTCTGCTTCCGCAAGCTCTTCCTCTCCCTCCTCATCAACTAACATTTCCTCCTCGTAATCTGGAATCTCCTCTTCCATGTTTTTCTCCTGTGGATTTACCTCGTCCTCCCACTCCCCATCTGCTTCATCTTCCTCAATAATGTCAATCTCCATTTCTTCTTCATCCCCCTCTATCTCCTCCTCATCCTGGATCTCTGGCCCCTGAATATCATCCTCCGTCATTGCTACAACATCTTCTTCTTCCTCCAATTCCCTCTCTAGCGCTTCCTCTTCCTCCCAAACTACAATCTCCTCCACTGTTTCCTCTTCCATGATGTTTTCCTTCTGCATCGCTTCAACATCATTTTCTAATTGCGTCTCCACATCTTCATCCTCTTCCCCAGCCACAATCTCCTCCATTTCTGCCTCTTCTATATGTTTCTTGTCCTCTATCCCTACAACGTCTTCGACCTCCTCCTCTTCCTCCACTGCTGCTACAATCTCCTCCACCATTTCTTCGTGTGTTACCTTTTCTTCCTCCTCCATCCCTTCTAACTCCATGTCTGCCTTCTCTATCCTTGTGTCCTCCAACTGTTCCTCCATCAGTCCTCCGTCTTCTGCCTCCACCGCTTCTTCTTTTATCTTTATCTCCTCACTTTCCTCTTCACCTCTTAATATGTTATCTTCCTCTTCTTCGACCATCATTTCCCAGTTTTTTTCCTCAGTAGCCTCTCCTGGATCGACATCCTCCTGTTTTGTGACTATATCTTTAATTTCATTATGCTCTTCCTTTTCTGACATAATAATCGGTTGCTCTTTCAGAGTGTCTTCATCTTTGAACTCCACCAACATGTCACTGTGTGTGTGTTGGCTAGTCGCCATGGCTTTTGTCATTGGCTCAGCTACCTCACCGCCGTCCTCGTTTTCAGCCGAGCACTTTGTTTCATCTTTACGTGAGTCGTCTGTTATTTCATTTCTCTCTTCCACATTATTTGGTTCTTTCGCAGTCTCCAGTGATGTCACATGTGTTGTGTTTTTGAGTTTTTCTTCCACCTTTTCAACAGAGGACACAGGGATATATTGATCCGCGGTAGAGCTATTATCAGGTTCTGTTGGAGTTGAATCAGTTATGCTGCTAGGATCCAAATCCTGTAGAGCCTCTGATGGTTTTTCTTTTTCTGAATGTGCATTGGTTGGTGATACAGTTACAGCTGTGTGTATGTCATCCTTTTTACTTGACACACCAACACACTCACAGTCAGTTGCTCCACCACTCCTGGGCTGTTGGTTCATCTCAGCACTGGCATGCACACACACAATCTGAGAAAGCAAGACAGGGGGTTGTATACTGGTTGTGTCTGCCTGAGTTGGTGCATGTGAAAGTGTTGCATCAACTATATTTTGATTCATTTGTGTTATGATCTGTGCAGATGCGTCTTCTGGCAGTTGAGGCTGTGCTGTTTCTGCTCTGGTGAGTTTTTGGAAGACATTGTTGTATTGCAGGTCATGGGTCAGAGTGTCTTCCTGAGCTTTTCCCTGGAGATATGGACTCTCTCTGGGAAAATGAGGGTTCAACACGTCAGTGTTTAAAATGTTTAGCGTCCTGGGAGGTTCCAGTGCTTCCTCTGAGAAAGGTTTTTGATCTTTAGACGTATCTGTGCATCCTTGGTCTGATTCGGGAATCTCAGCTGGATCCTGCAGAATTTGTGCACAGATCCGGCTGGCATCTGCTGACACACTCACGCTAGTCTCTCTTCTTTTGGTGTGAGGATGATTCAGAGTCGTATCTACGCATCCTGATTCCTCAGTCTTAATCAGATCAGCTTGGTTCCTACTGGCATCTGCTGTATCACTTGAGCGAGTCTCTTTTCTGTCGGTGTGAGGATATTTGTGAGTTGTTGATGAGTCTCCCATATTCACTCTTCCCCTCGTTGGATTTCTCCAATGAGCTACGTTCTGACTTTCACTTCCCGCTCTGCCAAACACCTGATGATACAGCGGAGCCACCACAGGTCCAAATGTGAAGCAGCTGGCCTGACTGACAAGGCCTTCGATGCTCACTGCTGAACTGACATCTAATTCACCTGTAGTGTTGGGAGTAGATTCGTCATTCATGCCTTCTCTACTACTTTCCATTTGCCCCCGGCTGTTACTCTCAGCTTTGGAGACAGATGTGTTGATCATTTGGTGTTTAGAAGGAGCAGGCTTATCATTTGAATGCAGTGGGTTATGCGGGATATCTGTGGTATCTTTCCCTCTCATTTCTAATGAGGCTGACTCGGCCATGTTGTTGCGCTCAGATTCTTCGGACTCATTTTTGGAAGTGCTGTCGTGTGCTGGGGAAGTCTCATACTGGATACCAGGAGAGCTTTTGCTGGATGATGCCAGAGAATCTGAAGCTCCCATTTTGCTGTGCTCTGCAGAAATTGATTGCATTTCTGAATCGTTTCTGTGCATTTCCAGTGGGGTTTCTCCTTCAGGTGTCTGTGCTGCTTCTAGAAGTGGTATTGCGCTTTCTTTGTCATTGGCTTCTCCGTCTCTTTGGGCAAAGTAGTCCCTCACCCGTGTCAACCGTGCTGCCCTTCGTCGACTTCTTCGGCTGCAGTTCCGGCTGCTCTCAATCTGTCCATCAACAAGAGGGATAGATTAATTTCAGTTTGCTCATACAAGAGCTACGCTGTGATGAGGAGGATTATATTTAAAGGTGCATGCAATGCAGTACCATTCTCAGATTAACTATTGTACATGATATGACATAGTAGGAAACCAGCACGTATGACATCGTATAAGACATTCAAGTGCCTTGGGTACCTTGAAAGGCGCTCTAAAAATGAAAGTTATTATTATTATTATTATTATTGTTATTATTAAATGTTGCTTATTCATTCAGCCATGTCTCTTGACCTAATACTATATGTAATACGTGACTGCATCATGCATTACGTAACTTAGACTGCATGTACTCAAGTGTTCTTTATGTGTAACCAGTACAGTATGTTACACTGGTTGTAGTCACAGCTCCAGCACTCGTCATGTGACATTCTCTCAGAAAGAGCACCAGGGGTCATTTTTAGTCTCTCGTTCCTCCTGTCCCTCCTAGGCAAACCATGATACCTTAAAGTTACACAGCACAGGACCCAAACGTTTACCTCCTCACATGGCTAATAATGTAACAAACCACAACACAACAACTCACCAGTAATTTCTGACGGTCTTCCTCCGAAGTTCCTGCTTGAGAGTCAGAGATTTGCTGGCCGTTTATATTAGCCACTTCTCCATGTTTTGATACACCTGGGGAATAAAACCATTTCTCATTTATCTTCTAGCTATATGACAGCTGTATTTCATTTCTCAATGAGCAATAATTACCTGTCGAAACATTTTCCTGTGATGTTGAATTTCCCAGTGACAACACGTTTTCCACAACGGAGAAGTTCTGACTGTGAATGAATGAAATCATGGTCAGATAAAAACATAATTTATATGTGTATATCCCAGTTTTTACATGACAAAATCTCATGACAAACCTCTTTAGGATGGTAATGTGTGTGGCACAAATCACAAAAAAGACTGCTACCACCAATACAAAAACATCACAGTGAAATATCAAACTAATATATATATATATGCAACTGTTAAATTCCATGGCTGATGGATTCATGCAGTTCATAGTCGTGAATTTGTTTTTTAACGTCTTGATGTGTTTTGACCTTGTAGCCTTTGCCAAAAACAAATCTAAATTTCAACAAGTTTCTTTGGCCCCAAGCAAGTAGAAGGTAAAATCTTTGATCAGCACCCCATTCACAAAGAGGTCTTATTAGTAGCACAAACACATTGTACCTATCCAAACTTTTCTGTCAATTTATGAGTCATCATGAGACACTTGTGAATTACTTTTCTCATTCATTCAATGATGAAATAGAAAATCTTTTTGTGGAATGGCACGTTGCAACGAGTTATCCTTAAGCTTAACATACAGAAGTGGATATAGTTTGACCTTCCTTTTTTAATATTATGGCTATTAACCAAAGTGATTATGTCCATTACTATATTATAAAGTATATTCTGGGGGAAAGAATGAATACTTTTTTTGACAAGAAAATATTGGCTATTGGCAACTTTAAATCTTTTCTAAAAATATTTGTGTCAGTATCAGCTTTCAAAAACCCATATCAGTCGAACCCTAACTGCAAATATCCTCACCTAACAGCCTTGAGACAACTTTTCTTGCACATGTTTTCTTTATGTGGTTTCTCTTTCAGTTCTTTTACTCTCTGGTGACAGAACAGCATGTAGTTCCTGTTGTCGTTGTTGGCCCAGAATGTCCCGACAGGCGTCTCATACCGCAGACAGAAGTCCACTCTGGCCCCCTGCTCCCCAAACGGGGGCACCAGGGTGAGTTTAAACAAGAAAGAGTCTGTTACTCCATCACTGGACCCGGGGATATACTCAGCCAGCAGGTCAAAGTGGCTGGACCAAGCGTCTAAAGAGGTACGGATATACACCACCTTGTCAAAGGAGATGTTGAGGACACGGACCACCCCTTTCAGTATTGTGGTCCTGGGGAGTAACTCGATGGTCTCCAGCTCCACTTTCTGCTCCTGAACTTTCATGAGCAGTTCCTCAGAAGACGACGGAAGAGAGAATAGAGGAGATACGTAGTATTCCTCTGCGTCTTTACCTTCACCCTCCACGGAGTCGTAGCCTGGCAGCTTGGGTATATCCCGTGTGTCAAACTGCTTAACTTGTACCAAGCAAAGGCCCTTGGCGTCTGCAAAGGACACCCTCCTGGAGCCGCAGGGGGCCGGTTCGGGCTCCGAGTCCTCGTCAGAGAGCGACGTCCTTCTCCGTGGGAGGGGAGAGGATTTAGGCCTGATGCCGATCACCATCTCGCCTTCATCGTCGTCCACATCTAAGGAGCTGAGGCCCGGCACCCCTAAGAGGTTACAGGCCCCAGAGGGTCTTGGTTCTCCCACAAACTCCATCGGGGCTCTCTGTGAGAGTTAGTGGGAACTGCAGTGCTTCTGCTTCTGGCAACTGACATTCAACATGCTGTGACTTAACAGATGGAGTCGAGTTACAGATGACATTGTGGCAAGGGCCAATACTATAAATAGGCCAGAAGGGACTTAAACTATGCACAGTAGTCTGCACTCAGGAGAAGACTGAGAAAATATCATTGTCATGCCTTTATGAGACGCTACATGTGAGATACTATCTAACCCTCCTACTTCAACCCCAAAACCTAAAAGTTTATTGTTTATCTTTATAACTTAATCCCTTCTCTCGTGCGTAATTGTCCTAATTTCTCCCTGGAGAGTTATAATGCCAGTTGTACAACAAGCATGAGATTTATCATGGCAACAATGATTAATATTTTGCTGCTTTTGGCCAATACTGGGTCACAGGAGGTCCAAAACAGAGCAAATATGGTCCTTGCATACTATTCAGATCCTCCAAAATCATTCTTCAGACCAACCCTTGACTCTATGATGGCGTAATACTGATAAATTATCAGAATAACAGTGAAAACTTGACAATGTAACTATGAAAAACAAATAACCAATTCACATAAGCCCATTCTTTTATGTGTTTTGAGCTTTGCCCATATCAAGATTTATCAGCGGTTACCAGAATTATACAGTTTACCGTTATGCATTTTGTTTGTACTGTTTCATCAGTGTTTATCTAACATCTGAGGGTGGCCTTCCCACCCCAAGTCAGGACAAAAATGGTTAGTCCTGAATCTTACTGAGTAAATAAAATGCATTTTTCTGCTGTGAGTAAGAGTAATCCGTCTTCGCTGAAGAATGGTAAGCCCTCCCATGGTTTGGATGGGAGTAGTATAAAAGCATGTAAAAACTATGACAAGGGAGACAACTTTTTCAGACATGCTCTCCAATAGCAAGGCACCGTACTGTAAAGGCAAATTGGACACTTCCAATTGTATTGCGGCGCTGGCGTTACAGTAAAAATAAACAATGAATAAAGACAAAGGAAGAAGAAGACGACATGAAAAGGAAGCTTCATGTATGGAAGAGGAAAAAGCTGGAGGTGAATTAACGGAGGAGAGTAAGAGGGAAGAGAGCGGCAGAGAAACTATTATTGCACAAGGGAAAGCTGCAATAATCACAGACGCTGTCAGTACTTGCGAGAACATCCACACCAAATCAATCCCTCCTCAAGACAGCGATTGCTCTCAGCTGAGCTTCTCAGATAGTCCCTCATCTGAGGACAAACAACACCTTTCCAAGCCCTCACTCTCCTACATCGCCCTGATCTCCAAAGTCATCCTGGCCTCCCCCTCTCAGAAACTCAACCTGGCATCCATATACAGAGCAATGGAGGAACAGTTTCCTTACCTCAGGAGCCGGGGCCAGGGCTGGAGGAACAGCGTTCGGCACAACCTGTCAGTGAATGACTGCTTTGTGAAGGTGAGCCGCTGTGAGGACGGTAGAGGCCATTACTGGGGTGTTCACCCGACTCACCTGAGAGACTTCCAGCAGGGGAACTTCAGGCAGTACAGGAAGGCCAGGGGGAGGAGGGACAGGGCGCGATATGACAGCACGACAGGGTGTTTTGCTTGGCCGGGGACTAACCTCCTGGGAGGGCTCTCCGGGAACAGAAGCTGGGTGGAACCACAATGCCCTCTGCAGGAACCGAGGAGATATCAGACTGCTTCTCTGGACTGGGCAGAACCGCACTATCAGCCGTGGAGTTTCAACGCGGGCTGGGCAGAGCCCCCTGGCTGGGGGAGTCGCTCCTATTTTCCCGACAGGTTACCAGACTCACACGAGAGGGTTCCAGTTGAGAGATGGCCCTACGCCGAACCCCTGACCCCCACACTGCATTGCTGGGAGATGCACAACCCGACACTGAGCGGCACGACGGAGACGGACAGCATGTTCATGACATCACCGCGGCAACCGTTCTGTCTGCCCGGCTGCTGGTGTGTGACTCCAGTCTTCACAGGGTTAATAAAACCTTTGCCCTACAAAGTCAACGAGTTATTTCACTCCTGAAGTTGAACATTATAAAATGGAGGGACTGCATGTACATATTGTGTATTTCTGTGACTATTATACCATAAAGTTCCATGATGAGAAGGGCAGGTAAATAATAATCCAGTAGGTGGCAGAAAGTTACCTTAGTAATAAAATCTACAATTGAATCATTAATTGCTATCAGGCCTGTCCTGCATGTGTGTAGACATGTGTATTGTAGGCAGGGGGCTTCAAAAGATCTACTGACCAATGTCTTGACCTTTCCTCCCAAAATACAGCATCTAAATATACACTTACACAGTATATAGCCTGCAGTGTTGTTGTGTTTGGTGCATTTTGTAGCTATGCCATGTTATTTCTTATTTAATTTCTATCTCATGACAACGGAACAATACAATACAATTCTGAAGCAAACTGAGAAAAAGCATTAAAGGATATATTTTGTGGTTTTTGGGCCTTAACCTCCTACTCACCTACACACATGTTGTAACTTTCTCAGAGCATTATAATCCTCTGTTCCTCATCAGCATCCTTCATCATGTACGTCATTGCAGTTTGTAAAACAATTTTTGCAATAAACAGCTATTGGGCGAGCAACAAACAGTCTGATAAAGCCTGGGTCATTGGCAAAAGAAAAGAAAAGAAAACAAAAGAAAAGAAAAGAAAACAACACAAAACAATAACTGAAGTGTGCTGGATATACCCTGTACAAAGTTTCATATTGGTTGAGGTTGTGATGAACTCATACACCCTAGATTAGACAGCATTTAACAATAGCCTAAATAAAACATTTGTATTTGTTTTTAATAGCTGCGCTGGTATCCTATTCATATTAAAGCGCAGGCACTGCTGTGAAAAGCTCTTTGAAAACGCTTTGACAGTTGGCTAGCTGCAGAGATCTTTCTGCTGTTCATGTTGAAGACTCTTAGATATTTAGATACTGTGCATCTAAATAAAGTTACACAGCGCTATACTTGTCTTTTGTCAAAAGAAAGGACCCTTTGTTTTAATCATAACAGAGATTAAATTATGCCTGTTTTGAGATTTAGACGCATTTTGTTTTCTAAACCCTCCTTTGGGGGTTTGTGTTGGATTGCACAGGTCTATTCATATCCACTGAGATAAATAACGCTTGAAAAAAAACACTGCACGCAAAAATTCAGTAGACACAAAAACATATTGTTGCTGATATTTGGAGATGATGTTTTATGTTTTGTTTGGTCATTAAACAAAATATTGTGCTGTGATACGCAATAGATTCATTATATTGTAATAGGAGGAGAATAGTATTTCATCACTACAAATGTGGGGAGAAATACCAGGAGAGCACTGTGTATACTACACCCTATTTCAAGATTGAAATATTATACAGTGTTATATCAGTATATTTCTACAGTGCTACACACCTCACACTTCTGTAATCAACTGTTATTCTCACTGTCTAATTCACTGACTGACACTGAGGCTCCTCCCCCTCAGGTAGATACACAACTCTATCAGTCCTCTCCCATTCTCACTCCAAACTGCATGACTTAGAGACATCAACACTGCCTTGCTGCCCTGAACACACTGTTCACCTTAACGGTACGTGGGTTTAATATGTTATCCTGACAGATAGAGGTCCTGTAATTATAGTCTTTGTGCTTGTGTGATCAGATTTTACTTGGAGGTCTTCTTGTTGATTTTTTAGGAAGGTTAATGCTTCAGGTGAAACTTCTATTTGTGCACAATTTTGAGTTGTATTTCATACTCCTCTCAGGTGTAGGGTACTTTTCTTATATCTGTTTTAGTTTCCGCTTCACACAATGCCTGAGAAAAGTTAAGACGTGTGTGTGTGTAAATCATTCATTCAAGGTTGCCTTTGACAAATGCCTACAAAAAATGAAAAAACAAAATTGATTGAACACAACACAAAAAGTTTTGCATGTAAAAGAAATGGATTAAATGAGTATGATTAGATTGTATTTTATAACATAAAGCACATACATATTTTTGCAAAAAGTCTATGTAATAATGCAGAAATTCTCATTCATTTTGCATTATTTGTTTGTGTATTTACGAACAATGCTTTATATGCTGCACAAATACGTATTCAAACATGTTTCCATCCACATGCAAGTAACTTCTCACATGGAAACCAGGAATTTACGATCCGGGCCCAACTTCATCTGGTCTGTGATTCTATAAATTGCATCAACCGTGTTTCTTAAGGTTTGAAATATTTGGAAAAAGCCACACAATTTTCTTTCAACTGTGTGACAGACACTCGAGAGAGAGGAGTGTTTTTTTTTTTATACTCTCGGTATGTCCCATTATGCCGCACCTCATTCGGTGTGCTCACTTTCTTTTCTATCTTATCAATTCCTAACAGTGTTTTCTTTTTTGCCTTGTCGTGTTTTTACCGCAAAACTGGACGCAATCAGTACCAATGCTGCACTAATACTGGTCTTTGAGTGTTACGGCTCATTTGGTTTGTCTGTTTTCCTATAGGACTTGAGCTGGAATGCCTGAGTCTCCTCTCAGTCCCACATCAGCCCGTCAAACCCCAGCCAGCAGCCTGCTCAGTCACACAGACACCGGTACAGGAGAGAGACTAGCTAATGGGGACTCCTGCAGTGGAGTGAGCGCCGAAAACTGGCAGAGTCTCCAGCATAAACAGGTATCTTCATCCTCCTCGCCGTCCTCCCCCTCATCCTCCTCTTCTTCCTTCGTCTCTTCCTCCTCTTCACAAGCGGGAAATAGAACAGCATTAGGTAAACAGATGTCAGGAGAAATACTGCACGTCAACTCCATATTGGACGTCCTCTGACAGGACACCGAACCCAGAGCCTGCAGCTCTGTTGACAGTGGCAGGGATTTCATATGAGATCTGATTCGAGTTGGGAGTTGACACGCAGGACTCTGTTTGTCCTTCATTATTAGTTTGCGACAGTCAGAGCCAGGGAGGAATAATTGTCCACAGACCTGAGCCAAATAGATGCAAGTGAAAGGCAAACAAGCACGGCCCATAATTTTATGGTTGTCTGTTACAGTTCCCTTCCTGGGGATCTTAATCTAGGGGATCAAGGAAACAACTGAGATAATGAACGGATGGTCCCCACGACTTCCTTCGGTCTGTTCTCCGTCATCTTGTCTGTTTTCTTCAGTCTTCTTTCAAAACCTATATATGTGTTCCAAAACCTGTGAGCTTAGAGGATACTGTCAAAATAAAGGAAAGCATTATCCCTCCCCACAGCGAGGGGCTCTGGTAGCTGCTCTGGTGTGGGTGAATTTTCTATAATGATTACAAGTGATAATGTTGATGAAACCACCGCTACAACCGTGCCTGGCTGGCGGTGTGTCACTCCAATTTTCAGACATAATAGTGCTTTATGATATGAAAATTTCATTTGTTACTTATTTCATTGAAATATTACAAATGAAGGTTATAAATGGTGAGGAATGGTTTTATTTTATCATACAAAGAAAGCTGTAAAGAAAGATGTATTTCTTTTCTGATTGTAGCATCGCCTGGTAGGACGATCCCATCCACAAGCCACAAAGGGTCACCCAGTAGTCTGAAAAGCATGACAATATCAATGCCTCTTTATAACCAGATGCAATAGGAGATTTTTGAATTGAGTCAAAGACAGACCAAGTGTAAGACCAAACCACGCCTCAAAAAGCACCTCATGTATTAGAGAGCCACTGCCGAATAAACTCTTCATGTTGGTGTTTCCACCAACTTTTTATCCAAAAACTTGACATGGTACTGGGATCAAGCGATTTCTCGTTCATCAGTGCACTGTAAATCGTAGCGGTATTATCTCAAAGGGCTCCGATGATGAAGATGACAGACTTGAGGTCCCAGATGTGTTCTTCTTTCATTAAGTCCTGCAAGCAGCTAAAATATTACACCTTCTCGATCACGAGGGTATTCTGAAACCAACCAAGAACAACATCAGGTCACAGCCCTGCAGAAGCCTGTATGCAGCGATACACAGCAATTGAGACGAATCAAAGAGGTTTCTTCTAAAAGGAGATGTCCAGCATTTGAAAAAAAGTGACATACTCATACAGAATGATTGTCATTAAAACAACTGATGGTAGTTTTTGAAGGAGTAACTTAAGCAACTTAAGTTTTCAGTTGACACAATTACACTGGATGAACCCTTCACTTACTACATGTATTTTTTGTTCAATAATCAATCGGGTTAAGGTAAGGTAAGGTGTGTTATTTGTTACTGGCTTATGTTATTCCTGAATGCAGTCTCATGACTAAATGGTCTTGTTTGGAATAAGTCGTCCATGGCTATAGCCTCTGTTGGAATATGAAAGGAGACAACCACTCTGTTATTTGTCATTCAATCAGTAACAGTGCAGATCAGTTATTATTCTGTGAGTGTTTGCCTTTATTAATACCCATACACTTCTATTAGGAGTCACAACAAGCATGTAATTGTGTTGCTAATTAACTGGCCTCGCTATTTCCCATCTCATTTAGGGTCAATGACACAATCTATCATGATGATGTTCACAAAAGGTTGACAGCACTGTGTTGTAATTGGATTGGAAGAATTCCCATTCAAATGGTTATTACTGTTTAACACTTGACACGTACTCTCTCTCTCTCTCACTCCCTGTTTCTCTCCCCTTCGCTCTGTGGACTGTAGTCTACGTCTGTCATTTTTCCTTGCTCTTCTTTGCTGCAGGGCTTCCTGGCTATGATGGCTCCTCAGCAGATGCAGCAGCTTCTGTCTCCCAGCCAGCTGCAAGCTCTGATCCACCAGCAGCAACAAGCCCTTCTGCTCCAGCAGGTACTAATGTACTGCTGCACTGAGGCATACTGGGTGTTTAGTTACATACCATTTATCAAAAGGTAAAGGTGCTCTAGTGGCACAAATAATCTCATTGGATGGAGCTAAACTTCAGTGGGCGGAGCCAAAGAACCAGTTTTTCTGGCTAAGTAACGTTAGACGAGCTAATATTAGGCAGCCTAGCCCTAACTGGAAAAATGGCATACTAAGTTATCTAGGTTAGCTAGTTAGCCTAGCTGACCTTCCAAGTTCAAACTAGCCATGCTAACCTATAACTATCTAGGTAAGCTAGTTAGCCTAGCTGACCTTCCAAGTTCAAACTAGCCATGCTAACCTATAACTATCTAAGTAAGCTAGTTAGCTAGCCTGCTGACCTTCCAAGATCATGAATGCCATGATCACAAAGGAATGTAAAAACAACCACCATTTAGATTTCTACGCTGACTGTAGTTCATTCTTTGCCATTCAGGCTTGCCAGTTAGCTAACAACAGTGGTTCTTTGGCTCCGCCCATTGATGTTCAACTCAACCAATGAGATTGTTTTTGCTTCTAGAAATGATCAGAGACATATTTGTATAACTGAAACTCCTATCTGCTGTACTTCACAGTGGAAAGTGGATCCTATGATCAGAATCAGCATTAAACACATTAAACAACACAAAACTATAAAATTAAAAATAAAAATAGAAATTAAGAAATTATTTTCTATGCAATGTGCACATTCTACTGTGATTTTGCTTTTATCTTTATTATTGGTTGCTTGTAATTTTGTGATTCAGGAATTTATTGTATTCCACTGTTGCACGTAGTTTAGGTTGATCTATATGAGGGTCAGCTAAATGTCACCATTATGAATGTCTCCTTTTTTCTAGCAACATCTGAAAGAGTTTTACAAGAAGCAGCAACGGCAGCTCCACCTACAGCTGCTTCAACAGCACCCTGGCAAGACAGTCAAAGAGGTATGTGCTTTTTCAAGCCTTATTTAAGGGGGAAAAAGTAACAAAAACACATTTAAGCAGACAAAGAAGTATGGGAAAGAAATAGATTAGTAATTTATGTTCTTTCAAGGAGAACCATCTATTATAATGAATAAATATGAGCAATAAAAAACAATATAACAGAGGACTGCTGAAGGAAAATTGCAGATAGTGTTAATGCGTAAATAAATAGGCTTATCACTGCTTGTCATTGAGGAACAGTGGACATACTTTTCATTGATACAATATCTTGCTGTCAGATTGAGGCTGTGAAAATATTCTTTTAGCAAAGTCTGCCTCGTTTCCTCCAGGGCTGAGGTGATGTAGCACCAAACAGGACGATACTCAGGCTAGAGGTGATGGAGGTGAACTACTTCATCAATAACTCAAGAATCCTATGAAAGAACTTCAGTGCACTTACTAAGCAACAGTACATTTTTGTAAGAATAGGTGTCACATTTTTCAAAAGGTTGACAATATCTTGATGTGGAATGAAACTTCCAGCTGTCATTCAAGGCAGCATGGTGAGACCATCCTTCCAAACCAAAACGCCTGGGGTCAAACATTCGCCCTCTGACGTGTCACACTGAATCCCTACCAGCTCCAGCTGACCTGGAAACCTGGGAAAAGTGAAAAGGGGAATTTCGAGTTTCAATTTCACTGTGAACTTCTTCTCCTCTCTCCCCGTGCGTCAGCTCTCTCCACAGCAGCTCGTCTTCCAGCAGCTCCTCCAGCTCCAGCAGCAACAGCATCTCCTCGGGGTTCAGAGGCCGGTCCTGTCCTCTGCTAGAATCTCTCCAGGTCGGTCATCTCATTTCAGATCAACTTCTCCTTTTCTCAGACTGTGAGGGCAGCGGTAGCCTAAAGCAAGGGGTCCCCATTTTAGACAACAAACCGTAGATCTTGTCCCCCATTTTTGTTGTTGTTGATTTGATATTGAATTGTATGACTGCCAGGAGAAGACTGGTTGTAGTGAGCAGCTCCTAGGTGAGAATGACCGTGTGAGCATAACCCTGAACACATACCACTCTTAGCTAAACCATCTGCACTTGTCAAATTTTTATATACTGTAAGTGCCTGTCATGCAAGACTCATGAAGAAAACGTGCAAACGTGTATGTTATCTTGTGTCTTTCAGCTGGTTTCAGCCCCGTCGAGATCCAGCAGCTATGGAAAGAGCTGACGAATGGAGTAACAGAATATGAAAACACAAAGAAGGACAATCAGGACTCGACCACCGCCGTTCCTACGCCTCCCATCACAACCCCAGCCAAAGGGAGACAGACCAGCGACCACCAGTCTCCCTCTCCCCGCCAGGCAGAATGGTACATGCCCGTCTGTTTGTGCTGTAAACAAGTTGTGAGAGCTCAGCTGATATTGCCTTTTTGTGAACATCAAAGAGTCGTCATCTGTAGACTTTTTTTTAGTCAGGGAGGCTGGTGGTGGTGGTGGTGGTGGGGGGGGTTGCTTTTGCAGCGAGACTTCACTTTTAATTCCCCTCGGGACAATGTATTTTGTTTTGTTTGTTTGCTTTTTTGTTCCACCACCTAACGTGGCTTCAGCAAAGAAAGGTTTACATGAGTACACGTCCCAAATCAAAAGTAAATAGGTTTTCATTTATTTTTCAGCGCTCCCCTCCACCTCTCTCTGTCATTCTCTGGTATCACAAAAAGAAAACAAAACACCCTTATATCTGTTTTATTGTTGTTATGTTCTTCTTTTGTTGTTGTTATCTTGCTGCTGTGTTGTTTTAATCATGACGGTACTTTCCTCCTCTAGTGCTGCAGCCAGGCATGCTCTCTTTGGTCACGGTGTGTGTAACTGGCCCGGATGTGAGTCCGTCTGTGAAAACTTCAGCCAGTTTATCAAGTAGGTTTCCACTCGTCCTTATGCATTTTACTTTATATTTTTCCCTGCGTGTGCACGTTTAGGATTTACTACCGCTGTGTGTGTTTTCAGGCACATACGTGGTGAGCACATTCTGGACGACAGGAGCACGGCCCAGTGCAGAGTCCAGATGCAGGTGGTTCAGCAGCTTGACCTTCAGGTAAGCGTCTGTCCTGTGCAGATGACTAATGGCAGAAAGATAAGAAGCGCTGCTTGGATCCACACCAGTACCACCATGCTCTTCGGGACAGGGTCGAACTGCCACGTAATGGGACGTTTGCTCCTTTTGTCACCAATACTGTAATACTCAAACAAACCTAGCCTCGATTACTGTGGGTCGAGTAGTTTCAAATGTTTCAATAAAAATTCCCATGGAAGCATTTAATCTGCAACACTATATGCTCCCATGAATCAAATGGCATGCATTATTTGCGTTTAATGTTGGACATTTTTGCACGTTACTTCTAAATGTCTCCTAATTTTCTTTTTGGCCCACAATTCTACTGTAATTCTTGGTTGTGTTTTTATCCTATGTGAGTTTAATGGAAAGCGTCTTTGAGTACTAAGAAAATTGCCATACAAATAAAATTTATTATTTATTTATTATTATTATCATTATTTTATTTATTTATTTATTTTTTTTTACATTGTTTCAAGGTCTTTCATTGTTTCTATGCATGTGCTGCAGCCCAGCATCAACTACTACTGACTACTTTTCCTGAACATTTCAGTATCTACACAACAGTACCTTGATCACTGTGCTAGATTTTGTTCATGGTTAACCTTCATGCAATGTTCATCCTTTCACTTCCCCCTTCCTTTCGTACGGATCGATCACTTTAATTTCACGTTCTATACACAAAAAATAAACACTGTAAAATGTGTCTGGCTCACAGACCTCAGTGTGTTCCCTGATTTTGCTGTGACATATTGAACTCTAAAACAGCTCCTGCTTTCTTCTCTCTCCCCCTTCATCTAACAGCTCTCTAAAGAACGGGAGCGTCTGCAAGCAATGATGGATCATCTGCATCTGCAGCCTTTAGAAGCTCAGTCGCTCTCTGCACCGGTGAGTGTACAGTCTCCACAGTCTGATGCGGCTGCTGACCCATGCAGTCTACAGGTAGATAGTGTGCAGTAATAGTCGCGTGAACAGAGCCGAAGCAAATGAGTCGTAAATCATATGTTTTTTTATGGGAAAAGCAGCTGTAAGCAACAGTATGCCATGGATTGAGAAAATAACACCTCTACTACCTCATCTTCTCCAGCCCATTGGTGTGCACTGATGAAGTTGGCCTGTAATTGGAGCTTAGCACCGTGACCCTGGCAAGCATTTACAGTTGGATGAGCCGCTGAAATCTATTTCTAGAAATCATTTTCATAGTAAACATTGCCAAGATTACTGGGATGCCGTACCTGCATGAGATTAAGGTCACAAACATTTGACATCTTGCTAAAATATTACCAGTGTTAACATTTTTACGATCGGATAAGGTTTTTTTACACTATTATTCTGTGCAGATCTCCCTCCTCTAAAGCACAGTTAGAAAACTCAGTTCATGATGTGAGTACTAAGCGCTTCCTTTCCTTTCAGCGCCCAGCTGTTGGCACCAGATGGCTGCCAGTGTGTTTCAGACAACAGACATGCTGTGATAATGAGGAAGCTAATCATTTGTTAATCTCGCAAATATTGCACCATAATCACAACACTCACCAAACAATTTCACCCTATAATTAACAATAATTGGTTTCCTTCTTCTTGGGATATTAGTTGAATCAACTCTGAGGAGGCGAATCAAATCGCTCTGTTACACTCCCTCTCTGTTTTCTTTCTCTTTCCATCTTTCACTCAACTTGTTCCTTTGCAAACTCGGGCTGCCTCTTTGTGTCACTTTTAGCTCAGCTCAGTGCCAGGGGTTTCCATCTCCAAGAGCCTGCCTTCGCTCAGCCCTCTGGACTTAGCCCAGATGTCCCCCCCACCTCTGGCCCCTGTCAGCCCCCCACCCCAGGGGTTCGGAGGAGCGTCACCCAGTCATACATCATGTGCCGGGGCCATAAGACGACATCATCATCACGTCTCCTCTCTGTCCCCAGGTAAACCATACATCACTTTTATGAAACACCCATTGATGCTTAGTGTATAGTTGCCATTTCAACTTCCACTTATTTTATTTTTTTTAGAAAATGAATATGAGCTGTACAAGAACACTGATATCAGACCACCTTTTACCTATGCAACGCTGATAAGACAGGTAGGATCAATAACCTGGAACTGAATGGTGCAATAATTGGGGCATAATTGGAGTTTGTAACTTGACCCCATAACATGCCCCAGTGTTTGTTTTTCCTCCATCAGGCTATAATGGAAGCGTCAGACATGCAGTTAACACTGAACGAGATATACAGCTGGTTTACACGGACGTTTGCGTATTTCAGACGTAACGCTGCCACTTGGAAGGTATGCAACCCCCCCCCTGTTTGACTTCCAGTGTATTTCTGGACTTGATCGTGCAATGTGCTTTAATTTCCTTCAATATGACTCCTTTTACTTTTAAATCACAGAGCAGAATTTTTTTTTTTTTTTTTTTTTTTATTTTTTTTTCTTTTTTTAAAAATTTTTTT
>CABFOQ010023964.1:0-49700 GCA_900660455.1 Gephyroberyx darwinii
GTTTGGTGCAGCGGCGCCGCTGGCTCTCGCTGTGTCTACCGGGACTCCTGCACAGATGAGATCAAACACACCTGCCCTGCTCCCGTCATTCACTTTGTAAGACCCTTTGACACTTTTTGGTTTCCTTTGAGAGAAGAAAAAAGCAGATTGGGGAATAAGGAGAATTAAAGGCACAGAGTTTCATGATTTAGTTATGTGCTTCAGTCTGTCTGAGGAGATCAAACACTCAAAGAGAATGAATGAATGAATGACAGTCACCCATTTTTACAAGCAAACTTTTTTTTTTGCTGTTCTACCCAATGCTTGTCCTCCTTGTTTCAGTTGGACCCAGTGTCTGGTCCAGTAGAGGGAGGCACAGTAGTGACCATCTCGGGCTCCAACCTTGGTCAGAGGGCTGAAGACATCCAGAACTCGGTCACCGTTGCCGGGGTCCCCTGCAGTGTCATCCACAGCAGATACGAGGTCTCCTCCAGGTAGGTACACCTAAACTTATCAGAAGTGACAACAAATAACTAAATAAGTAACTGCTTGTGAAATGAACTGTTTCCTCTGTTTTTTTTAATCGCATCAACTTCATGTCTGTCTTTTCTAGGATAGTGTGCGAGACCACGAGCAGTGGAGGAGAGAAGAGTGGCCAGGCCTCAGTCAGAGTGAGAGGAGGAGGACATGGACTGTCAGCTCAGACCTTCAGCTTCCAGGTAGATACAACAACAACTAGTCTAACTCACGTCTACCCTGCTTCGGTACTGCAGGATTTTACAATGAAGCAGAAGCAATGAAACAGGCATGTAAAAAGTGGGACATCTCCAGGGTGTTTCCCCTTTAGTTTGGTTTGGTTAGGCGTATGAGAAAATACAGCGATGGACCAGAACAATCGGACCAAGAGCTTGTTGAGAGCCTGGCTTTAGTATCTTTACAAAACACCTACCGAAAGTTGGAGAATTTGATCTGACCGTGATCTGACACAACTACCGTGAATTATGGGTTAAACAATCCACAAGCATTTTATTCTTTGCAAGCTGATGCTGATGCTTGTTTAAGAAGTAAGAGTATGATAAGAAGAAAGTCCTTTCCCACAGCAAATTTAGACCAATGGAGGAAATTCAGATAGAAATTTAGACAAAAACAATGAACATCTCTGTACTCTCAGTCGCTCAGTATTGGATTATTGATTATCCTTTTCTCTCCTCATGCACATCTTCACCTCCTTGTTCTCCTCCTCCTCGTCTTTCCATCCCCAGGACCCTGTCTTAAGCAGCATCTTTCCCCAGAGAGGGCCTAAGGCGGGGGGCTCGGCTCTCAGCATCAGAGGCCACAGACTGAGGACCGGACACCCCAGTGAAGTCAGCGCCCTGATCGGAGGAGTGCCCTGTCTTGTGTAGGTGTCTCCAGATGTCCATAAATGAAGTCCCTGATTGAGACTTCTTCAGTATCCTGACATAAAGTGTTAAAAAAAACTTGCTATTCATGGATCCCAAAAGACAATGCATTTGGTAAAAAAGAAAACAAATAAAATGTTCTCTTGTCTTCTCAAAAACCCTTCGATTGTTCCTCCACGCTCCTTGTTTTCATGCCAGCCTTTATCTGCCTCCTCTGTCCAGGCTGAACATCCAGGAGGATCAGATCAGCTGCCTGACCGGAGGCAGCAACAGAACAGGGGAACACGGCATCACTGTGCGGTTTGGTGGGGCGGAGCGCCACCTACAGGGGGTGGTGTATCATTACACCCCCAACCCAAACATCACTATGGCTGCTCCGTCCAAAAGCTTCCTCAGGTGGGTGCGAATCACAGTAGAGTGATTTTTAGCCGATCAAATTGATTTTCATATATTTAATGTGTACAATATATTGTTGCATTGCTCTCTTAGTACATTCCAATATAATACCAATTCCCACTACTACCTTAGTTGCATTATCATTGCAATGTGTAATTACTATAACAGATAAAAAAGAGATAAAAAACAACAACACAATTAAAAGTGAGCAAGATCAAACATAAAAGCAAGGCGATAAAAGTGTTTTTAAAAGATGATAGTGAATTTAGCTAGCCTAAGTTCCTCTGTCTCAGGGCCCTGATGGCGAAATCACCTTTCATCTTAGTTAGATAAGTAGTGTTTTCAAAGACCAGGCTGATTCTGCCGACCTGATCTCCTCAGGGAAGGCATTCCTAAGAGTAGTTTAGGTCTGGTCTTTAGGAATGACCACACCCATCCCTGCGCAGGGATCTAAGGTTCAAGGGGTCAAGGGGTCAGAGGTGTAACTGGGGGCCGTAACCTATCCGTGGTTTTAAAAAAGTGAACAGCAAACTCTTAAAGGAATACACAGAGGTTTTGGGAGATTGGGCCATTGGTCAACTTAAGGTAGATCACCTGCAAAGTTGTAGAAACTTTAAAGCTAAACAGTAAGTCATTTTAGATGATATTTGGCTAAGTCTGGTAGTTATGTGAAATTACAGGAAATATGTCATGCAAACATAACATACTGTTTTACTACCAGGACTACTTTCCCTGTGGAAAAGTCTCTATTCCTTACCACTCCACTTTATAGTTGAACATACTCGCCTCCCTGTAGATGTGAACCTGTTACCCTTCCGTATAACCATCGTCTCCTTCCCTTCTCCTCCCCAGGGGCGGCAGAATCATCAGAGTATCCGGTCAGAACTTGGATGTGGTCCAAGAGCCAAAGATCAGAGTCACCCTCAGTCCTCCTGACACTCTCCCTCCCCGGAAGAGAAGGAGCACTGGGGAGAGGAGAAGTAGAGGAAACCTGGATGGAGGGCAAGACCAGCAGGGTCTGAAGAGATGGAGGAGGATCGTCCCGGAGCCAGACTGCCCCAGGGGGACACTATGTCACGTCAAACAGGTACGCTTATGTCATATGGATGAATGGATGGATGCATGGATGGAAGGAAGGAACAAACTTACTCTCCCCTATACTGTCTGTTAACTGTCTTTTTCATTGCTCCTTTGCTCTCCTCCACTGGCTTCAGTATGAGTCTCACTGCACGGTGAGCAGCTCCTCCCTGATCTTATGTCCGACCCCGGCAGTGGGTCCAGAGGCCAGGAGGGCCCGGGTCAAAGTCCACTTCCTGCTGGACAGCCTCCATTTTGACTTCAGCGCCGTGGGCAGTGAAGCCTTCAGCTATGAGCCCAACCCGGTGCTCTACCCGCTGAACCAGAACGACCCCAGCAAGCCCTACCACCACAAACCGGGCAGCATCATCTCCGTCGAGGTTGGTGGTGATACTGTATACTATGGAGCTATACTTTATTTTCTTCTTCTGCCCCAAGCTGTACTGTAAACTATCTACCTACATCATGCCTTTTCACCAGAAGCCTATTAGATAATGTGCTAATGTCTCCCTAGGGAGAGAACCTGGACCTGGCCATCTTCAAGGAGGAGGTGGTGGCTCTGATAGGGGAGGGGCCGTGTGCGGTGAAGACCCTGACCCACAACCACCTGTACTGTGAACCGCCGGTCCAGCAGCCCTCAGTCACAGCCAGCAGGAAGCAGGATGGCGTGGACAGCCTGCCCGAGTTCACAGTGAGGAAATGTTGCCTGACATTCACAATCAGTGCACGTCCACGCTGGCTTTTACTTAATCAGTTGGTGCATTGTTCTCTAGATCTGGGCTTATAACCTTATTGCATCATAACGTTAGAGGACTTATCCATGGTTACCCCATGATGTGTCATATTCATGTTGACCTGAAAAGCTAAACTGTAATAATATTAGGAATTAGAACAAGAATAATAATCATTTTATCCTGCATAGCACTTTTCTGAAACATAGTTCACAATCAAGATAAAGAAAAAAGAAATGAGATTACACGCAAAAAGAAGAGAAAAAAACAGACACAGCCATAAGGGTGGTGGGGGTTTGAGATATGAAGATATGAAGAGATGGATCCTGGTTAGGGTAGGATGTGATGGGGTGGGGGGGGGTCAGGATGTACCAACAAACCAATATAGAGGAGCAATAGTGTTTGACCACATACCAGAATTGTAGGAAAGATCTCTTGGGTGACTACACCACCAGTAACCCTCTCCTCGATCGGTTTAAAATGTCTGTCTTTGTACCGTCCAGGTGCAGATGGGGAACCTGAACTTCTCCCTGGGCAAAGTGCAATATGACAGCCAGGGCCAGTCCACATTTCCTCTGGAGGCCCAGGTCGGAGTCGGGGTGGGCGCCTCCATAGTGGCACTGATCGTGCTCATCATAGTGCTCATATACAGGTAAAAACTATCACTTCTATCACTTCCCATCTCACTCTTCTCCAAGTAACATGTGGATAGTGAGCAATAGTAAGCACGGCACTATTTTATATATTTCCCTAAATGTGTGTTTGTCAGGAGGAAGAGCAAACAGGCCATGAGGGACTATAAGAAGGTCCAGATCCAGCTGGAGAACCTGGAGACCAGTGTGAGGGACCGCTGTAAGAAGGAGTTCACAGGTACAGATCTTTTCAGGTTACCAACTTGTGAAAATGAGAGCAAGCCGCAGACTGGTCCAAAATGAGGAAAATATCCAAACTGAGGCTTACTGATGCAAAAAAAAATATTGCAGTTCAAAAAGTACCAAAACAAAAGTTTAAGATGATTTCATTTGTTTGGTTTTTGCATCAGCGAGCCTCAGTTTGGGTATTTTCCTCATTTTGGACCAGTGTGCTATCACATTGTGGAATGAATTCATGAATTCTCAGGACTATGTGAAAAGCGCAAACTGCTCCTACTCCTTTGCAGTTTACAGACTTCAAATGATATTCCTCCGTCTCCTTCTCTCCCTCACTCTTTTCCTCTTTCTCTCCATTCCATCCTTCTGCTACTTCCTCCCTTCCTTCCTCATTTCATTTTCTTTCCTTTTGCCATTTTGTCTCCCTCCCTCTCTCCTCCCTCCTCTCATACCCCTCCCCTTCCCCCAGATCTGATGACTGAGATGATGGACATGTCCAGTGATCTGGTGGGCTCTGGGATTCCCTTCCTGGAATACCGGGCGTACGCTGAGCGCATCTTCTTCCCCGGCCACCAGGAGTCGCCGCTGAGACGGGATTTGGACGTGCCGGAGAGTCGGAGGCAGACCGTGGAGCAGGGGCTGGTTCAGCTGTCGAACCTGCTCAACAGCAAACTCTTTCTCACCAAGGTTGGGCAACAGGATCATTTTTAAGGGGAATGGGGTATTAACAATAGGATTTTGTTTTAGAGGGTGGCAGTTAGGGTTTGGTAATAACACATACCATATTACTACCTGGAAAAGTAATTTGTTACACTACTCAATACGTTTCAGTTACACCCCCAAAATTGATGGTTGGCGCCCTCTATTACCTTCAAATATTACGATGAATCAGTTGCCTCTTCTGTGAATGATCAGGGAAACCATATAGCATTGATTTCCAATCTTCCTCTCCTCTTTTTGCCAGTAAAATCAAAGAAGTAGGAGAAAGTAAACTAGCTAGAAAAAGTGAAATTCTGAGGAAAAAATCTCAACTAGGAATAATCCTAAATCATGGAGTTCTGACCAACATCTTCTTGTCCCTGTTGTCCCTCCAGTTTATTCACACTCTGGAGGTCCAGCGGACATTTTCCCCCAGGGACCGGGCCTATGTGGCCTCGCTGCTGACTGTAGCGCTGCATGGTAAACTGGAGTACTTCACGGACATCCTGAAGACCCTGCTTAACGATCTTGTGGAACAGTATGTGGCCAAGAACCCCAAGCTCATGCTCCGGAGGTGAGGGAGAAGTTGTTACTTATCAAATCTTTTTTGTATTGGGTAAACTGACAGGCTGTATATATATTCTTCATCCATTCATTATGTGCGTGTATGTGTGTACATTTTTTCCTCTAGAACTGAATCAGTGGTTGAGAAGCTTCTGACAAACTGGATGTCCATTTGTCTGTTCACCTTTCTGAGGGTACGTACCTGCAGTACTAATAGAGGCCACAGGGTGGGGGGCTTGTACAATGAATACCGCTACATCCTCTACACTCACACTCTTTCCATCTATATTGTTTCTCTGTGCATTCGCTATTTAAGTGTGTGGTTGCTAGTGACTTCTTTAAGTAACAACTGTAAGTAACTATAATAACAACTGTAAGTTAAGTATTTTTATTGTTTTTCTTACTTATTTACTCATTACTCATTGCTTCTATTCTGTTTGTCTTTTGCCCTGCTATTACAACTAATTTCCCCAATAATCAATAATCTTATCTTATAGGACACCAGTGATATTTCTGTTATGCAACCATTTTCAGACAGAATTTCAGGGATAGAAACATCTCTGAAACTGCATTCAGAACACAAAAACTGAGACTGAGCTCATGACTCTATATTAAATTTTGTGTTATGACATGACTGACCTGCCATATTTCTGCCTGACTAGGAATCAGCAGGGGAGTCGTTCTACATGCTGTTCAGAGCCATAAAGCACCAGGTGGACAAGGGACCTGTGGACGCCGTGACAGGAAAAGCCAAGTACACACTGAATGACAACCGCCTGCTACGAGAGGACGTGGAGTACCGCACGCTGGTTAGAACACACAAGGACACATATTACCACAGCCACACACACCGCATCGCTGATAGATAAAGCTCGAGCCATACTCATAAACTCACCTTCTGTACACCAGTGCACGTCGTTATCCCAGTAACCAGTCCTCATATTCATCCTCCCAGACCCTGAATGTCCTGATGCCAGCCGTCGGGGCCAACGGCGGTGCCACCACCCAGACGGTACCGGCCAAGGTCCTGGACTGTGATACCATCACCCAGGTGAAGGAGAAGCTTCTGGAACAAACTTGGAAGGGCACCTCCTTTTCCCAGAGGCCACACATTGACTCTTTACACCTTGGTAAGTCCATGATGTTTCACAAGATCAAGGTTCTCCTCAGCACCTGACTGTACTGTAAGTTGTAGGGTTGTTTCTGTCCATTTTGAAAGCAAATTCAAGCACTGCAAATTTCCACAGTGGCAGTCAAGGAACAAGCCGCCATCTGTCCTGCATGTTATACAGTAGAATAAAAGTAGGATATCATAGCATGACGACCTTATGTCTCTCATCCAACTAGTTACCATTCCTTGTGCTAAAAAGAGATCATGCATGCAGGAAAAAGTGGGACTTAATACTGAAACTGAATCTGTAGCCTGGAATCATACAGGATGTGGTAAAATATACATACATATGTATATGTGTGTTTTCCTTCCAGAGTGGCGTGCAGGTGTTGCAGGTCACCTCATCCTATCAGATGAGGACCTGACATCGGTAGTACAAGGCTCCTGGAAGCGCCTCAATACACTACAACACTACAAGGTCAGTGCATCACACACACACACACACACTGGCCAGTAAAATTAGCCTAGATACAATTCTTCTCAGTGCACCAGTTTAAAGTAAAGTTGTGATACATATGTGCGGTGCAGGTCCCTGACGGAGCAACGGTTGCCCTGGTCCCCAGAAACACCAAGCACCACCTCCACGACAGCCACGATTACATGCCTGGAGAGAGTGAGTCTCATACACACTCATGTCTGTGTGCATGTGCAGTTGCATGTCCAAATGTAACTGTAAACAAATGTTGATCCAGGCAGTCAGACATTACTAGCTGAACTGAGTGTAAATAACCAGCGGAGGTCACTGTTTGACTGTGTTTATCCTTTACGCCGGATGAGATGACGTGCAGGCGCTCACCGAGAGGCAGTACTAGAGTTGTGAAGCAGTGCTGCAAGAGGAAAACGCGTTTGAATGTAAACAAATTCATGGGAACCAGCTAGAGACAGGGTTCACACAGGCTTTAAGGGTTTAAGAAAAATAAAAAAAGTCCTTGAAAGTTTTTGAAAATGAATAGATGGCCTTGAAAGTACTAAAAAATATAACTCGCAAATTAATCAACATGCCTCAGCTCTCTGGAGCTCTCTTCATCTGAGGATCAACACTTCACATCCTGAGGAAAACCCTGTGATGGATATTTGTGTTGAAAATGAATGATTGCACTCGACAAGATCACGAGTACAAAGTTACGCCTCTATGGTGTCTAATCCGTTTTACCATGAAAAAAAAGCAGATTTTGAGTCCTTGAATTTCACCAAGACCTTGAAAGTCATTGAAAAGTTTGATGTCCAAGTGAGTGTGGGAACCCTGAGGAAAATAACACTGAGAATGTATCATGGCAGTTGATAACTCCAGCGTGTCTGTAGATGTTTTTGAAACACTGACATGTGTCAAGCTAACTGATAACTGACTGACAGGGTTAATGCTCCTAGGCTTCCACCCCCCCCCCAACCCCCCTCAACACAGACACACTGATCTTACTTTGCTACTCCCCCTATCAGAGACCCCTATGCTGGATGACGGCGAGGAGGGAGGTGTCAGGCTTTGGCATCTGGTGAAAGCCAGCGAGGAGGCCGAGCTGCCCAAGCACAGGAGAGGTAGCCTGAGGGAGAGGGGGGGAGAGAGGGCCAAGGCCATCCCCGAGATCTACCTCACACGACTGCTCTCCATGAAGGTAACAGAGATGATGGCCATGGTACTCACCACTAACAATAGTGCTCACGTTTTGCACACACACATTATTTTAATGTGAAAAAATATTGCAGCTTTAATAACTTTTTTTTTAAACAAAGGTTGTAGATACACATACAAGTGGAAAACAAAAAAGAAAATAAAAATGAGCATGAAGTGATTCAACAACAAATTGAGCTGGGGATCCAAAGTAATGCCATGTCAAGCTTGTGGTTCACAGAGTAACAGACTCATCTACCAAGATAACCCACGCCTGCTCATTTTCTCTCCCTTGGCTCTTTTTCAGGGAAACCACACTCATGCACATCACACATGAAAAACAAACTCACAGTGTAATCAGATACACACAGGCACATGACAAACCATGACAAGACATTTGCAAAAAATCGGTATTGGTAAAAATGATGCTACAAAAAGTGTGTGTAAACTATAAGCGTTGTAGCATAAATTTCCACTTGGCTCTATGTCTCTGTGTCCATTGCAGAATAGTAACAGTAGTTGCAGAATAACACTCTCTCACTCTCACTCTGTCTCAGGGCACACTGCAGAAGTTTGTGGACGATCTCTTCACAGCGATCCTGAGCACCAGTCGTCCCGTCCCCCTGGCGGTCAAATACTTCTTCGACATGCTGGATGAGCAGGCTCTGCAGCACAACATCACAGACCCCGAGACTATTCACATCTGGAAGACCAACAGGTAGTTAGTCCAGCAGCACCTTACAAAATATTAGGACGTTTTGTCTCAACCGTTTCTTGAAACCAAAGGTTGGAAGCCAAAATCGTTTGCAGGCCAACTTCTGGTGGGTTCCCATATGACAAAAGTTGTGATGTGCTTTAATTTGGTACGATCATTTGCTTTAATAAGTACCTTGGAGTTCCTTTACAAGAACAGTATCTCTTAAGGGTTCCTTGAAGACCCCCTAAATCTTAGAAGTTCATGGATGTACCAGCAGGACTCACAAACCCCTTATGAAAGGGTTCTTCAAAAGGACCTTCTGGGTTTCCTCTATGGTTCTAGTCTGATAAACCCCTACTTTTTAGTAGAACACTGGTTCTCTCTTTAAAAGTTGCTGTCTTGATATATAAACAGCTAATTACTGGCTTCCTTTGTCTTCCCGACCAGCTTACCACTGCGGTTCTGGATCAATATCCTGAAGAACCCGCAGTTCATCTTTGACGTTCAGGCCACAGACCACGTGGACGCCGTTCTGTCCGTCATTGCCCAGACCTTTATGGATTCCTGCACCATCGCTGACCACAAATTGGGACGGGTGAGCTCACATACTATAGTACAGTATAATACTATACTATCAAATTGCATGCATTACTGAACTACCATACAATAATATGATACTGCATCTTTTGCAGTTCTTTATTGCAGGGTTTGTTAAACTTTTCTACATCCAAATAAAAAATGCACTGACTCACACCAGGACCCCGCCTCATTACAACATTCCTACTCTTTATTATGTGATGACCCACCAGTAATGAGCCCGCAAGCCTTTCTCGTCCCTCGACCCATAGTTTAATCAACAACCTGGCTCATGCCTTTCTGAGTATATGATTTTTTTCATCTGTCCTCCATCCACAGGACTCTCCTATCAACAAGTTGCTGTACGCCAGAGACATCCCGCGCTACAAACAGATGGTGGAGAGGTGAGAATATACGCCAGCTGGTCGCCCCACTGACCCCGGGCATTAAAACACCCCGGCAAAGCAGAGGGAAGGGAGGGGGAGAAGGAGAGAGGCCTGGGACAATCTGTCAGTGCCAGACAGAGGGCAGACTAAGCCTGCAAGGCTTCCATGCATGGATGCTTTGAAAGCAGACTGTGCTACACTTACCACTATCTGCTGCACGTTAAACCCTGTATATTACACTGCTGATATATGAAAGCTGCACCGCCACATTTTTATGTAGAAATACACTCGTCTTATCAGCCTAAATCACAAAGTGCAGCTGCAGTAGAGAGAAGCGTTCCATCCTCCATAGTGTGGTATCCTTGGTATCCTTCACAGGCTGGCCAGGTCAGCTTTAAATAATATGTAGTATAGAATACAAAGACTATATGTTATCAAGTTCTATTTTGACAGCGATTTCATACAACTCTCCCTTGTATCTCACTCTCTCCTTCCTCCTCTCTCCCCAGGTACTATGCAGACATCCGTCAGACCATCTCCGCCAGTGACCAGGAAATGAACTCGGCTCTAGCAGAACTCTCCCGTGTACGTTGCTACCCACTTTCTCCTCCCGTTTCTCTCAAACTTTTTAAGGCACGAAGCTGCGGCTGAACGCATGAAATATTTGAGATAGTTGAAGTTTCCGCTACCCACCGAGCTGAATCCAGTGTTTGAAATGAAAAATGAATCGGTGAACAATGCAGTTTTTAACAGTCTCCTTTCGTTCCCCCCCAACCCCACCTCCTCCATCCCACCACCACCTCTCTGTCTACATCCCACCCTCCCTATATAGAATTATGCTGGAGAGGTCAACTATCTTGTGGCCCTACATGAGCTGTACAAGTACATCAACAAATACTATGATCAGGTAAGTGTTGTTCAAATTCACTAACATGCAGTATGAATGAATAGGAATGAAGCAGTGACCTTCATCCATCTCTTAATAGATCATCACGGCCCTGGAGGAGGACCCCACGGCCCAGAAGATGCAGCTGGGCTACAGGCTGCAACAGATTGCTGCCGCCGTGGAGAACAAGGTCACCGACCTATGACCCCAAGGACCAGATATGTGACCTTTGACCTCGAATAAAGGACATAGATAGAATAGGTCCAGGAAGAAGAGAACGTTTTCTCGAAGGACAAATGGGAAATACGGACGTTTGACCATGAAATGAAAGG
This sequence comes from Gephyroberyx darwinii, assembly GCA_900660455.1. Lineage (NCBI taxonomy): Eukaryota > Metazoa > Chordata > Actinopteri > Trachichthyiformes > Trachichthyidae > Gephyroberyx > Gephyroberyx darwinii. The sequence goes on from CABFOQ010023964.1 coordinate 11,370, forward strand.
ATAGAAGGGGGGCGTCGATGTGCTTCGTGTGATTTCACATCGTGAAGGAGAAATGATGTCAAGAGGATCGCCAACGTCAGCCATGTTTCCCGTAGCCCTGTCTCCAGGGAGTAAGATTCCCCTTGCAACATTTCCACAGGTCTGGACGCTGGGAGAAAGAGGACACTGCTCTGAGGAAAAGGGGATGTGAATTGAGCACATCGAGAGAAAGGATTTTCCTCTTAACTTTGACATATATTGTAACTTCCCTCGTCTTTTATTTCAGGAGGGAGAAATTATATAAAGAGAGATCATTTTGTTTTTCTCCCGCCTGTATCTTGGTGGAATTAGATGGAAGATTTTCTCGACAAACTGCACAGAAACATTCCCGCGCCGAGTTTACAACAGCTCCTGTTAGTCTTCGGCTGAGGGATGGGTACTGCGGGCATCAGCTGGGTGTAGAGACGGTGAAGGAAGCGAAAAAAGGGATAAGGACTGTGGTGTTTTCTACCACATCGTGTCAAAGTCTTAGCGGGAGGACGAGGACAAACGATCACGCTGTCGATGCACTGCAGAGGCCTGGATAACCTTCCAGAGACGCTCTCACCGCTCATTCTGCCTTCAGCTCCCTTGAATCATTCTTCCAAGTCTTACTCTATGAAAGTTCAAGTAGCTTTTGCTGGACAATATGTCATGTTTCTTCCGCGTAAAACCAATTTCCGGTAGAGGCTTTGTTTTTCCACTTTCTTTCCCTTCGCGTCACCCGTTGAATAGACGCTGCTTCATGTAGCTTGAACTTGAAAAGCGGTGTTTTGTAAAAGTGTTTCATGTAATGATTTTATTCTGTTGAGAATGTGGTACAGTGAATACTCTCTCAGCCTGCTATCTTTTTCATGGTGACCTGCTGTTTGTGCAATGTGAATGTCCCTTTCTTAAGATAATGTCTTTGCAAATGTTGGTATCAATTTTTGCAAACCCGTGTAAAAATCAGTGTTAAATATAGTACGACCCGAGTTTGACAAAGGTGCCTGTAGCTGAAACGTAAAAACTGATCCGTCCTAATGACAAAACCATGACGTTTTCCAAACATTGGACTAGACAAAACCCATCCTAGTGCTAGATTATCCATTACATCAAGAAAACAAGAAGATCTTATTGCTAAGCTGTCTTGTCCGTCATCATCATTTGACTGCAGGGTTGTCACACTTTGCGATTGATCTATATCCACCTGAAAATGTTGTTGTTACTTTTACTAAGACCCCTTTTAATGCTATTGACACAGAGTCCGTAGTCTGCAAGGTTTTAGCAAACTGCTGCCTCTGCTGGATGTTTGTTAAGGCAGGATTGTTGCTAGCTGCCAATTTCTTGTTAAACAACTGTGTACGCACAAATTGGGTGCTACCAAGGAACAGCTATGCCCCCATTTTTAAGTTTTAAGTTGTATTAATGTTTTGGTGTCTGTCAGTGTTATAGCAGGGCAAAGCACTGTTCGGTCTTCTTGAATCCCTTAGGACTTCTACCTTTTCAAAGATATTACATTTTCGATCAGTTGTTACGATCATTAAACAAAAGCACCCGTGCGCCCCTGTTGCTTTTGCTTTTTTTAAATGCCACATGCTGAAGTCTTTTGTTAGGTTTTTCCAATTTAATTTATTATTTATTTATTTTCATATCTTGTTGGTTGGTGATCTATTTGCAAAGATACATCAACTTTTCTACCCTGAGACCCACCAATCAGATGTTAGCTGTGGTATCATGCATTGCCTATCCTGGTTCAGAAGAAGAAAACCATCCGCTGGTTTGAATCAATGTTGTTTTTTGGTCCCCTTTTGCTACTAAGTTTGTGGGTTGAGAAGAGTTCTGCTGAACTAAGTCAAAATCACATCAACTGCTTTAGGACTCTGGTACCACCGTTGTTTCAAATTCTTGTTTTACATTTTGCATCCATTTTAGACGTCAAGTACGGAAAGGGGAATACGGTTCGTAATGTTGCAAACAATTACCTTGTACAGTAAAAAACGTTACCGCCATTCTTTGCGTTTGTGTTGCTTGTTGCTTACCTGTGTGTGCAAAGCTGAATTCCAATGTTTCGTTTACCATTTTCCCTGTAGATACAAACTGTTCTTCAGTAATCCCAACGGTAGCATTCTCTAACAGATTGATAGGATGAACCTAACAGTAACTTAATGTGACGCAATAAAAAGTGGTCCAAATGTCGTCTGATTGTGTTTTGCCGTGACTCTTCTGAACATGATTATTATTGTCTGATCATTCTCCTCAGCATGTAGCAACCTTCGTACTTGTTTCCATCAGCCAGCCAGGCTCCATTTGGACGTCCTCTCTGTCAGTGGCCTGTAAATCTGCGACCGTGAACACCTGTCACTCAATCAATTACCGTCGGTTATACTCACAAACCCACATAATAAAGCATGAAATTATTTTTCACACACTTTTGATTTGATTTGAACACTTAATTTGAACACGAGTGGTATAACGTGCATGGATCTCACGTTGACGCCACCAGACTAGAATTACATATAAAGCAGTGCCATCATCCTTTTGTCTACGGACACAGTTCAAGTGACACTGTTGTCAGAGGACTACGCAATAAGTATTCTAGCTAAAATCATGTGAGTGACGGTTAGCGCAAGTTGACAGTTCTCTGAACGTCTGGACAACTGTAGCAGGCGTTCCTTTCCGTCTGGCATCAAAGGTGTGAGTATCGGGTGGCAACTGTGTGTGTGTGTGTGTGTGTGTGTGTGTGTGTTTGTTTTGTCTGGTGAATGTGAAAGTGACACACTTGATTCTGTGAAACCTTGACACCCTTGGATTTATGATGTGTGTGTGTGTCCACATGTGCAGGAAAAACTGCTCAAATGAGGACACACAGGATCAGTGTTTGTGTTTTAAATCACACAGTGAATGAATGCAGGTCACGTTTCAATCTTCGATGGACCTTTGCTAGGGAGGGCTGGGGGTCAGATAGGCCAGGCAGAGGGAGAGTGTGAGTGTGCATGTGTGAGCATGGCTACATAAATATGTGGACACATGATGAACTTTCCCCTTGACTCTGTAGTTTTCTCTTACCAGTTAGCAGTTGGCTGTTCTGTGACGGTGCATGGTGCAGCATTTCGTCAGACACTAACAACAGGATTTCTCTGTGGTTTGGAGATACAGTAATGAGAACATGGATCAACATATCACCTTCTGACCCTATCGGGCTAACTAACAAATTATTGCTAGGAGTTGTTCAGTAATTTTTTTTTTAATCCACATCATAATTATAAACAGGAAATAAAGCATTGTTTTGATGTGTCAAATAACCGCTGATATTCCTCCCCTACTGACCGAGTATTCCAGCTCCTTCCTATCCAGATGGTGTTTTTGATGTCACTCAACACGAGCATGTGCACATGCACACACACGCACAAATGCTTACTGCTCCTGTGGGAAGTGTCTCAGTACAGCTCACCGAAATGGGAAAATGGTAACACCCAGCAGAAGTTTCACAGTTTAAGACTGGACCAATGTGTTACTATTGCAAGAAACCAGTGAAATTTAGATACAATTCCAATAATAATACTTCCAAAATGCGAAATATCCATTTTGGAAAAAGTAACCTCCACTGTTTTTTTTTGTTTTTTTTTAATCAGCTAACAACTCCAGTAATAATCCATAGAGAGATTTACATGCCAGGAATCATTTTGCAGTGGAAGGCGTCATATTCTTTATTAATCTCATGTTGGGATGAACCCCTTCAGATATTATTTAGGGTCAGAAAGTTAAGAGTGCAACAAGACACTTCTATATAACCATGTTAAATAGCACTAATAGCAGGAATTAACCAATCCACTGTACTGAAATCATATGGTCTGTGGTGGTATGAAGTGTAAAGAGCATAGTGTGCCACTTAGCTTTTCACAAATAGAAAATACCGTCTTGTCTGAGTGACATCATGAGGAATGGTGACGTGAAACATCGAGAGATTTCCTTAAAAAATTATAAAAATGACACACCTACTCGTACAAAATGATCAATAGCACAAAATGAAACAGGATTGTCACTAACGTAAGCCCTTGGTTGACACAGTGGTGACACTGGATCCTGTACAATGAATGCCTCATAATGTTTTTTCATCCAAATATTTAGCATTTTGTCAATAAGCTCTGCTGTTAACAGACTGTTGAACAGGGCTATGCTATCACACATGCATAACTCACTCAGATTTTCATTTGAACATATATAGGACCAATGGATTGTGGCGGCCAACAAGCTGTCAATCAAAATCATAACTACTATTTCCATGCATGATTTTGAAAATCTTTTAATAACTGGTTTGTACAGAAATTGGGTCTAAGAAACATAATGGACAGACATTTTGAAAGCTGATCACAACTTGGCCTTTCTACTGTTAACGTGCATTTCCTATTACGGCTTATAGTCAGAGTAGTCACAGGGCACAGATAAGGGCCTGTGAGACCATGTGTCATCTACCCGGCTATGAATCACCCCCCTCCCCCTCGCTGTCTTTCTTTCCTCTCACTTCTCTCCCTCTAACCACAATCTCTTTTTTTCTCACTGTTTCTCTCTCTCCCCCATGTCCTATGACTTCACCTCCAATCACTGCTCTTTCTCTCTCCTCATCTTGCTCATATTCTTATCACGCCCCCCCTTCCCTATCTCTCTCTCTCTCTCTCTGTCTCTCTCCCCCTCTCCCTCTGCTGTCTTATTACCCAGCAGCCCTTTGGCTCGGTGGTATCAACCATGTCATCAGGTGCCGTGTCAGAGAGAGAGTGTTAACAGCGTGGTGTTGGCAACAGAGAGCAGAAAGTCAGACTGTGGAACGTGAAAAATTTTCCGAACATGTTCAAGCACATTCACGTGCACAAGTACACACACACACACACACACACACATGCAGCATGCGTCCAGTCCGTTCAGGTTTCACAGGAACCACCCGAGTCATTTTATGACCCTTTGCAGTCTCAAACACACGCACGCACACACACACTCACAGAGGACCTATTTGAGGTTCAGTACAGGAATAGTGATGAAGGTGAAGAAGTGTGCTGTACCTCTATTGGTTTCTCGGTGACTTTACACTTTGCCAGGGACGACAGTAACTAATTTGATTCACTGTCCCGAGGATAAAACAAGGTTAACCTAGCATTCGTGCTCAGTCTGTGCTAATTTGTTAAAATCTATAGTCCTCTCAAGGGTTGTCAGATGGGCGTTGTCAGGCTTTCAGATTCCATCCGGATCCTTTTTCTTTCTGCCCATGGCGAAAATGAATGGGAATTTTGGATCCCATTTGCCAATCGATCTTTTCTTAAAATAGCTGACCATGGCACGGATGTTGCATTATCCTCAGGCCATGCTAAGCTAAATATAGCAAGCGTTTTTGTTTTTTTTCATTGCAGCCTCAAAAAAATCATAATCACCTCAACAAGTAAACAAGTAAAGAACAACAAGTAAAGAAATACATAACAGAGGAACCATTGAAAGCTGGACGTAGTTAAAGGCAGTTATTTTACACCTCTATTCATTTTCACAATAGACTAAAAGGGGCAGGAAAAATGATGTCACGCTTGAGAGCTTGGCTTTATTATGATATTTTATATCATATATCATCGGAGGAAGGGGTGTACCCCTCACAAGCCATTTTTAGTCTCCTACAATCCCTAATCCCTTGGCCTGGGTCAAACTCCCCGTGTGTTGGGGGAATCCAGCAGCTGTCACTTCCTTACCCATACACCCCTCTACTCCCTCTATCTATCTCCTCACCCCACACTCCTCTCATCTTTTACCCCCTCTCCTCTCTCACGCTGTCTGACTCTAGCTCTGCCATGGTTTTCCCACAGTAGGAAAAGAGAAAGAGAGAGAGAGGCAGGTAAACAGTGAGAGAGAGGCAATTTCAAACGTAAAGACAAACCTAGAATGAGTGAGGTGGATAAACCAGACAGGGAAGACAACATATTAACAGCTGAATGCCTGTCAGGCTGATTGAGAGTTAGGAGGCTGCTGGGGGGGGGGGTTTCCATGTTTAGACCCTGCTGAACGTCGCTCACCTAAACAGCACCCTGCTGGCTGCTGCCGCCGGTCCCAGTAGCCGCTCACAGGCTGGTGGAACATTTAAGGCAAAGCCTCGCACCTTTGTCATTGGGGCTGCAGCTTCACTCTCTCTCCTGTTTAAGTTTGGACGGCTGCAGGCTACCAGATTTCTACCACCACTTATTTCCAGCAGCCAGCTCTTTTATTGCATGGGAAGGACTCTCTACTGGTTGTTGTGCCTGTAAGGCCCAGTTTGTCGGCACTGTTTTCTCTTCAGTGGTGCTCCGCTGGCTGCATCCACTAAACCACTATGCAGAGGACTACCCGCTCTCCTTATACAACTGCTCAGCATCATGTGTGAGTAGGACCTCCTTTATCCATGTTAATTGTATTTGTCAGGCAAGACGAGCGGAAAAATCTCCATGATCTAACCATGATCTTTTGCCCGAATGTGTGAAATGTAACATTTTTTCTGAGATCTTTTTTTATTGAGGAAATAGTATTATTACCTGATGGATGGATCCTTCTTATAATTCAACTTCAAATTCCAGTAGAAGCAACAGGCTAATTGCACTGCAGGGAGACTTGCACTGTATTGTTATATATATGGTGTATTTAAAAATGTTTTGTAGATTTCCAGTGTGTTCCAGATCTGGTGAAAGATTGTTTTTTTCTGCAATCTAGCTCTTCTTCATTAAGCTGACCAAAATTTACAGCTTGGCTTTTTTCCATGACTACAGCGGTGCAGGGATGCCTCCACGTCCATGTTTAGTTGCAGACCAGTGCACAAAGAAAGCACGGTCAGCAGTATTTTAGACCTCACAGAGGTGACTTAAATGGTAGTTTATTAATGGTAGTGTAGTTCCAGCAGTCCCAACCTCAAAGGGACAGTTTACACCTTATTCAATTCAAAAGTGTTTAAAAATTTAGCAGAGCACAAGAATTGCAGAAAAACATCACTAAGGTTAAATCTATAAAAATAGGAATGTAACACTTTCCTTATGATAGGTTGTCATAAATATGTATATACAGTAAGAATAACTGTGTCATGACCCCCATCAACTCCCATGTCCCTCCAGCCAAGCAGAGCTAGGCCCTGCGTTCAGCTTTTTCAGAGAGACAGATAATGTTTCCAAGGCAGCTGGGATGCAACACTATCACATTGCATGAACAGATTGTAAAATGATTTACAAGGTGAGTTATAAATGGTGCAACCACTTCCGATTTCAGCTGCATGTCCATGCTTAGCCAGGCTGCGAAGTTTCCATGGCAGGTTCAGTCTATGGGAATGTCTAAAAGTAGTCCAACTCCCCTGTCTGCCCTCAGCAACACCACACTGACACACACACACATACTGTACATGGAGGGGTGATGCATGGGCAGTAATGCAGGAGGCTACGAGCTGTTGATGTCTGCAAAGAACCACCTTTTAATAGTGATCACGTGGGTTTGATTGGACCTGATACAGATCGAAACAGGTTTCATTAAATGGGTTTGATTGTCCTGCAAATAAGAGCGTAAACTTAAAGTACTATTAAAGGAAATCATAGTATTGGGCTGTAAATGTATTGTTTAACTGTTTATATAATGCCTTATATAATGTCTGTGTGTGTGCGTGTGTGTGTGTGTGTGTGTGTTACAGAAGTAAAGCTGGGTCATCTTATAGTTTGGAAGACCTGGCACGTCATGAGCAGCTGGAGCCCAGGGTCAGCCAGGACTCCGAGGACCCCGGAGAATACTGCTATGGTACATCGGAGTCTCAAGTGATGCCATCATCTGCAAACACACTGATTCAGTTTCTGCCAATGTTGGTACAGTTTTATAGTAGGCTTCCCCACCTCAACTCAACCAGTACTTTCTGCGCCTGCACTTAAGGCTAGGTCACGCTAGATGATTTTTATACCGATTGTAACATTATCCTGTAGTGTGCATGGGCTCAAGGCTGGAGCCCTCCAGATGATTCCAGATCAGTCAGAGCCTGAAAATTCCAACGTTTTGGATTTGGACGGTCATGTAGTCTCAAAGTGATCCAGGCAACAGCCAATGGTACTCAAGCTTAAGGGGGAAGAAAAAGAGAAGGAACCGGGAAATAAGTCACCCAATTATTTGTCCCTCTTTCTGCCTCACTATCAAATTTTGCCTATCTTTGTATGCATCTCTTAAAAGGAAAATGCACCTTAAAACACTTCAACACTGTTAAAAAACAAGTATTGGCGATGCACCTTGCAGTCCTAGGTGCATTTTATTATTTGATGGTGTATTTTTCTGATTGACCAAATGTAGAAGACATGACGTCATGTTGAGATATTTACAGTGCAGCTACAGTGGAATTTAATAGCAGAAAAAAATTCTAAATTTTTTAAAACATCAATGGTAAACGTCCATTACCATCACATGAGTAGAGGCTCAGTGCCTTGCTCAAGGGCACGTGGCTGTCGATGGACACGTTGGCTATTGACGCTCCATCCTTCAATGACACCCCATTGAAGCTACTTCAAATTAAAAGAAGATATAAACAATTAAACAATACATGTACAGCCAAACATTATGGTTGTCCTTTCATTTCTTTTGACAGTAATAGAGGTGTTTGTATCTTCTCAGGCGGGTACCACCCTGTCCAGATAGGTGACACTTTCAACAGGAGGTACCAGGTTGTTTCGAAGCTCGGCTGTGGTTATTTCTCCACTGTCTGGCTCTGTCTGGACCTGAGGTAGGTTTAATGATACTGTACAAAGTAATTGTTTAATGAAAGGGATTTTAATGTTGTGCTTAGCTGGGTCTATTTTGTTTCAGCACCGTCAGGCCTCTAGATTTGTCCCATGAGCAAGTGTATTAAATAATTAAAAGAAACAAGCATGTCAAATAAGCAAGCAATGAAATTAGCAGGCGTATTAAATAACGATCATTTCATTTTATGACTGACAACTATACATTTTGAAGGGGGGTTTTCATGGGTGCTGGGGTGTCATAAAACGAAATTCACAGCAGATAAAGGGTCAAGTAAACTTTCAATGAAATTTATTTTTTGAAAATGAGTTACAAGTATCTCAACTAGTGTGGATGCCACTTAGGATACAACTCATACCAGAAACTCTTTTCTGTTTCCTGCAGGAATCTCTCAAAAATAGTCCACCTTTCGGGAAGACTGGTTACTTCCCCATTGACACACATGTATTTTTGGCAATTTACAATATACTAAATAACTAAGTACACAGATAACTAAATAAACATACACTTCATAGTATGTATGAAGTGTGTAAAGCTTTAACAACAGATCCTGCTCTGTTGTGTGTATGTGAGCAGGCTGGGCCGGCGTGTTGCTGTAAAGGTGCTGAAGAGCGGACCCGGATTCACCCTGGCAGGACAAGATGAAGTGGCACTCCTACGATGCGTTAGTGTACTTTTGCTTACGTCTGCACTCCTCTCCGCCCTGTCTCACTCCATCTCTCCCACCACCTTTCCCCTCTGCCGCTTTCTCCCTAACATTTATCCTTCTTCTCCCCCTTTCCCTGCTCCTGCAGGCCGGCGGGCCTACGTCCCGTCACCCTTCCAGCCGCAGGATTGTTCAGCTGCTGGATGAGTTCAAGCTGGCCGGGGTCAACGGGGTCCGTATCCTTTTTAAGACCGTTGTTTCTTGGGCGGCGAAACCTGACGCCGATAGCTCTGCTTTGTGTGTGTGTGTGTGTGTCCAAAAAGACCCATTGAAACATGCATCAATTAAATGCAGTAATGGTCAGAGATAATACATCAATACATCTACTGTAACTCTGACCAGTAGTAGTTAAGTTGACCTTAACCCCCGGTGGTTAGATGTGTGCCTGGTGCTGGAGCTGCTGGGGCCGGACCTGAGAAGTTGGCAGCTGTGTTTTGGGAATCCAGGACTGTCAAGGCCTTGGGTCAAACAAATACTTACTCAGGTAAAAGACAGGCAGTTTATTGGAGGACACAGTGACACAGGGTGTTTTCAGTGAGCATTACCTCAAAGGACAGCTTAGTTGCAGGAACTACCCTCATACAAAAGAGGCTGACGCACTGTACTGAAATAGCTGGAACAGTCTGGTACACTAGAGATGTTAAATGTTTGTGGATTCAGCTTATTTAATATTGCGGGATGCCACTGGAGCCCTGCAGAAACTTTATATCGCCAGTTTTACCACTTTCATTGTCTCTTGTGAAGAAAGTGTTTTATCACCCGGGGAGCAAGTGGAGCTGCTAAAACTGCATCGTAAGACGGCATAAAATGGATGGACTGCAATGGGATGATAAAGTTGACTTTTTAGAGGGACTTTAGACAGAAATAGTACAGAGAGAATATGTTTTTGTGATGGATAGCAGGGGTGGTGGCTACATCGAGGTTAGAGAGGTTAATCCTCCCTAATTTTTCTGAACTTTTTCTTTAAAATGTAGGTTATTTGGTCTTTTGGTTGACCTGCCCAGGGTGGCTAAATCTGTGTCATCTTTTAAATCACTTCTTAACTCTCATGTTTAGTGATTTGATTTCATGTAATGACCTTTTATTATTGTTTTTGACCTCTGGCTTGTTTTTATATTTCTTACCTTGTTTTTATTGCTTTTGCTTTCATGTGTTTCTATCCTTTGTAAAGGATTTTGTAACATTTTTACAAGTGATATATAAATACAGATGTATTGTAACTGCCTTTTGCTTCCTTCTGTAGGTTCTCCAGGGCCTGGACTACCTTCACTCCCGGTGTAAAATCATCCACACAGACATCAAGCCAGAGAACATCCTGCTGTGTCTGGAGGAGCAGTCCCACAAGCTACCAGCAGGGGGCAGCAGCTCCTCCTCTGTATTGAGTGGGAAGGACGCCAATTCCAGAGGCACAGTTGGTTTTTATTGCTGCAGATGCTGAATATTATTTAAGAGTGAAGTGTCAAAGCTGAACTGCCCAGATGGCCGCGTACCAATATTTTTTATTTATTTAGCTGCCACCAGCCCATAAAGTGTGCCAATATTAAATATCTTTAGATCTCACCATTTTTAGGCCAAAAACATCTTCAGACCATGGGACACTAAAACACCCCACCCTGAAACCCAGAATAACTAATACTAATAATACAACTACTTCATGTGTGAAATCTGTAATGCTGGATTAGAATCAGTTCCCATACAAAACCAGTGTAGTATTGATCAACTACACTATCAATATGTAATCAAACAATCTATCATATCCATCATATGATGGGTGGAAAACTTTGACTGGCCAATATCTGATTAAAGGGCCAATATTGGTCTAACTCTAATAGACATAGTCCAAAATGATACTTTTCAACAGCACAAATACATTTTAAGTTTGTGCAGAAGTTTTTTTCATTTCTTTGGGAGAGTCGTGAGTTTTAACGCATGCCTCACTGTTGTTTGTTCCAGAGAAGGAGCAGGTGAACCCATTCAGTTTGAAGGAAATGACAGTGAAGATTGCAGACCTGGGCAGCTCCTGCTGGGTGGTCAGTACTGTCTCTGTACAGATGTGGCCCTTATAGAAGTCACATATTTCTACATGCTATTACATTACCGCTGCTGCACTAGTGTTGCTCCTGCTGGGGGAATCGTAAAATTGTATTGTAAAATTTGTTTCATCCAAGTGAAAGCTTCAGCTAGGGAGAGATGATTCCACTGGTTTCCAATGCAGTTTCACTTGTTTTTCAGTATGAGGCAGATCACAAACAACACTTGATTCAAGAACATTTTGCATTGGAAACAAGTGGAATTATCTCACGTCATTGGCAGATTTTTTTTCACTTGTTTGAACAAAAACAGGGTTTTAGGATGCAATACGACGTTACATAATGCCATTAAATAACAGTGGAACCAGTTGTCCTAAAAGTGGAAACCCAAACTTTGTTGCACATAAGCTCCAGGAAAAACACATTGAAAGGCTACAATTAAGCTATTTTCTCTGCTCTCTCTCTCTCTCTCTCTCTCTCTCTCTCTCTCTCTCTCTCTCTCTCTCTCTCTCAGTACAAACATTTCTGTGAGGAGATCCAGACCTGTCAGTATCGGTCACTGGAGGTTTTGCTGGGATCTGAGTATGGCCCGCCTGCCGACATCTGGAGCGTCGCCTGCATGGTGAGGGAACAAGCGTAGGAACCCATGAAGACCACAGCATGGTGACGACCACAACAGTCACAACATTGTTCAGAGTCACAATTTCAACTCAACTTTGTCCTCAAAATACCCTCACAACCGCCAGAGGATGGGATACGTCACCTTGACATAACACACAGAGGCCTATATAATTTAAAAGTGTGTTTGTCTGAGATTTCAGCATTGCGCACAATCTTTTCCCAGCTGGTATTAATGTCCACTATTTTCTATGACGACAGTTTCACCACGTTTTGGATCTCAATGGGAAAATGTTTGAGGAAAGGAATCATACAATGCTTGTTTACCCATTGTATTTTTTTAATATTATAGAACAATACATTATATTGCATGTTAAATTCTGTTTAAAATTATAAGCCAACATACATTTTTGGCTAAATCTGCTATAGGGGGTGTAGTCAACCTCCTGCCTTCACCCCCAAACTGCCTGAACACCCTCCATAGACTTCCTGTGACATTTCTGTGCAATTGTATGTTTTGGAAATATGTTATATTAAACTGTAAGATAAAAGCTAGTGAATTGTGATGCAAGCGTGTGTGTGTATATAAAAAAAGTGCCTTCAATGATTGAGGTAGAGGCAGTTTGACAAAAAGGTAGAGTGAGGAAGAACAATGTGAAGAAAGGATGTTTATTTTCTCTGTGCCACAATATGAAGAAAAGCTGAGAGCCATTGCGCTGTGGGGTTGAGATTTGGCTTCCCTTGGTACTGGACCACACAACCTTACCCTTCAATTTCTCTTCTATTCATGGCCAGGCCTTTGAGTTGGTCACTGGAGATTCGCTGTTTGAGCCCAAAGCCGGCGAGACCTTTTCCCTGGAGGAAGGTACTGTTCAGTGCAATGTGCCGACAGAGGCGTGACAAATATTGACACAGGATTAAATGAGATTACGTTGTAGCTGCATTGAGAATCCTTTGTAGTTGCTGATGTGGTGGTATGGTAATGTGTATATTTGCGTGTGTGTGTTCATGTATGTGTATTTTTTTATTCATCCATCTCAGATCATATAGCCCACATCATGGAGCTCCTTGGTAAAATCCCACCAGCTGTTGCCTTGGCAGGCAAATACTCCACAGAGTACTTCAACCGCAGAGGTGGGTATGCGGTTTGACCCTTTCATCAATTTTCTAAGTCAGCTATTATTTTGTTGTTTTAGTGGCACTGGTTGTGTTGTACTATACTGTATATGCTCATGCACCCAAAAAGTTGGAGCACAGTCCAACTCATAGAAATGTGTAAAAATGCTAAATATGTCAAAAATATAGAAACACTAAATCAAGAGTTTTCTTCCAAAATGATACATATAATGATTCATAGCACATAAAGAAAAACAAATTGTGGTATTTTATCAAAGGACATTCACACATTGTTTTATTGATATTGATATTAAATGATTGACTTTAGGAATTTATTATTTCTTCCAAAATGAATATACTGTGTTTTGGTATCAAACTCTTTCAAATACAGATGATGTAAATTAATATAATTTGATAAAATAAAATAAAATAAAATAAAATAAAATAAAATAAAATAAAATAAAATAAAATAAAATAAAATAAAATAAAATAAAATAACAGAAATGTATGACTCAATACAGATGGTCCCATCTTCAAAAGAGTTAAATGGAGAAAATATTCCACAATAAACTTTACTTTCATACCAGCAGTCAAGAGTAGATATTACTATTACTTTTAATATATATACTTTTTTGTCCTAAATTAATATGCAGCAGGCCTCCTGCAGAATTTACAAGGCTCTGCAGGGACAATTTCCAAGAATCACGTGTCCCTGCATTATAGGAAAAGAAATGAAGAGTAGATACAAGCGTATATACACTCATGCATGCAGTTATCTCTAAAAGGAAGTTATTCCTACAATAAAAAGCCAGTTTCATCTGAAGCTCCTGAAAGCATCCTTCTATTATCTCTCTGTGATATGTTTGCATCCAGGTGACCTGAGTCGTATCGGCCCCCTGAGGCCCTGGGGCCTCTACGACGTTCTGGTGGAGAAATACCACTTTCTGTTGGAGGAGGCCTCTGGATTCTCAGACTTCCTGCTTCGCATGTTGGATTACCATCCAGAGAGGAGGGCCACTGCTGCACAGAGCCTCTGCCACCCTTGGTTGGCTTCCTGATAACCTGATCCTGATCCCGAAAGCCCTATTGAAAAGCCCTCGTCCCATCTCTGGTCCTCACTGCCAGTGGTTCTCAGCATCTCAACCAGGCCTAATCACCAGACCCAAGGTATAACACAGGCAGGCCTCTTTCTAAACCTGCCACATAGAGATCCAACCACAAACACAGGCCTATTTTTAATCCATCCAGCTACACTAGGCAACTTTGCATGTGGCAGCAAGAGGGAACTGGGTAAATTTGAACTTCAATACCCAGTAATCATATAATGTGTCAGTAAACCCGGCCAGTCTGCGATGCTTTATACCAAAGGATGCCAAACAGACGAGAGAGGAAAAGGTTGGCGAGTCTGGATTTCTCTGGACGGAGCGCTTGCTCACCGCTGTTTAGGAGACCGTGTGTTTTTCAATTCTGTTAAATTCTGTTAAATCGACGGGGTGTCAGTTAGTGGTGATGGGACACTCTTCTCTGTTGCAGCCTCACTTTGTGATTTAGGGTGAACAGACGGGTGCATTTTGCCTAGTGTAGTTTTAAGGAGGTCTGACCCTGCATTAGACAGGTACTTTAACCCTGACCAGCATCCCTTCATGAGGATGGTAGTCTCATAGTGTTGATTCATTGATGCTAAATTGAGATAGCGGAAAATTTAAGTGTAGTTTGTCACACCCTGCCTTAAGACCCAATGTAGTTTTTATGAAGTTTGTATCAAAACGTTGTATCATAGAACATGATGGTCATACATGTCAGTCCATGAGCTACAATTGAATGCTTTTCATCTCTTTTTTTTGCTAAGTTGTTAATGTATGAATGTAACATAGTAATAGAATGATGCAAAATTGAAAACTTTGTTATGTTTTTTTTAATAATGTAATAAAAAATGTTTAAGAATAAAATCAGATTTTGTGCAGTACAAATGTGAACTGTCATGATTACTGAGGTTACTTTCTCTAGTAATGCTTTTTGAGACATTAAAGTTCAAGTCTCTATTGCACAAAGGCTGGTTGTCTTTCTCTTAAAAAGGTCCTGATCAATGTTTCAACTTGTTTAAGGCTGATGAGGTAGTTTCACTTCATGTAATTAAACTAGTTTTTTTTAACTACATTTAGCAGTAGCTTGTTTATAGAGCCACTAAATTCAAATTTTTATAGTGTATTTAGTAGTTTATTATCTTTTTGTCATTTGTCATTACCAACTAGTTTTGGTAAGAGAAGAGAATTGCATTTTTCATACTTTTATTTACTTTTATTTACGTTTTTACTTTGTTATTAGAGCTTATTTTGTTGTTAGAGCTACCGGTAGAATTGGAAATTTGATGATTTCGGCGACCCCTTCCGTCCATTAGTGGAACTGTTTTACATCACTGTCACAAAAATGACTCGCCACATTATATCTTGCACTATATATTTTTGGCAAATTAAACAACAAAAACACACCAACACTTACGTGTATTAGTTTCTAAATTCAAAGCCCTGTGAAGAAGCGATAGGAAGTGAGACTTGCAGAGCTGCAGAAAGACAAATATGTAGCACCCAGATAGAATAAATCCATTTTCTCAACGGATGTAAATATTCTACATGTAGCAGCTTTAAGATTATAGGAGTCAGATGTTAAAACAAATCCTTTATTTATTTAAAGTTTACATACAAAAACATTTTTGCAGTTGTGATTTTGTATTATATGACATTGCAGATGGAAAATATGATCATTTTATACAAAGTAGTTTGAACTACTTTTTCTGAGTAACTTTATTTAACAAATCTATATTATATATCTATCTATAGCTATCTCTTGATGGTGGCTCTTCTACCAATGTGAAGTAACTGGTAGCTTGTAATACTAGACTTTCAAAGTGGTTTCCTAACCACTGTCAGTCAGTCCTGTTAACATATTATACCAGGCTATATAAAAAGGCAATCAGTAATATACCAGAGTTCAGTTTCTTTAATACCAAGCACGGTTCTTTTTCATTTGTTTGTTTATTTTTTTTTAATCTGTCATGCATATAAAGTATTTAAAATTCTCTAAAGATTAGAAACTTTGCTATGCATGTTCTCAAATGGAACAAGTAATTGTACAACATGTTCATTCTCTGCAGCAAAGCCTCTGGGGTGTGAATTTTAGATCAGAAACAATGATCATCCTGAGAATGAACTCATGTTGAACCCAATAAACTGGAGTACAGGCGACCGCACATGAATGTAAACCAACAAACCGCTGTGTTGCACTTTACCCACAAACCTTTGAATTATTAACAAAAACACAGCTTATAAGACTTTGCTGCATGAAGCGCTGTCAGGTGCAACAGAGCAGGATGAACACTGTATATTAAATGTCAACTTGACCTTTAGAAAAACACCGTACACCACAGACACCGCTCCTGAAATCCTCCTGAAATCTGTTTCCCCTTGTTATCAGTAAGACCCTAAGCGTGATATCTTGATTTTACGTGTCCTTCTGTTTGATCAATGGAAAACTTATTCATATTATCAAAGTTATACCATATATTGGGTCTGGTCCCAAAAATGGATCACTGGATGACACCTGGTGGGTCCCAATGAGATTAAATTTCCCATTTAGGTGATAGAGCTGAAACGTTTCCAGAGCCCCTGTTTGACGATAATATTATATATACAGTATGTACTATGTAGATCGTTGAATATCTACATGGTATCATAGTAAAGTGTCCGGTCTCCCAGGTTATCATCCTATCCAGCTGTAAGCTCGGCATTCCACCAGTGGGTTTTCCTTGTACACCACCACATAACCGCACTCTGTCCTCAGACGACGACACTTCCTGGGCCAGGAGGTGGGCTTCATTGGCCTGGATAGACGGAGGAAAGACATGGGCTCTAGGTTAGAGAGATTGATTGATGGATTCATTGTTTCACTCGTCGGTTGGTTGGTTGGCTGAATTGAATTGAACTATCTACTCACGCAAAGCAGAAGAAACCAAACTCATGACAGAAGCACTTGTCACAGCCTCTCCGGAAAGTCTCTCTTGGTTTATAATACTTGTCTTTATATGAGCAGATGCCTGTGGAGGAAACGAACACCAACATGACACAGTGTGAGTATCTCTTACGTATCTTAGTTTTGTGTACCAATTTTTATTTTTTCCTTTCCTTTCATATTCTACCTTGCCCATTGGGTTTGATTTAACCTCCCTGCTGCTTACTTTAAAGGGAAGCTAAATCAAATGTATATAAGACTATAAATGACTATAAATGTCTCTCCTTATGCCAGAATACATAAAAGTCTACTGTAAGAGGTCGATGCATTTAATGACTAAACCTAGTTTTCTGTTTTTCTCCCCTTCCAGAGTTGAATTCACACTTCCCTTTTTCTAGGTGGCTTCCTAGCCTCATGGGGCATGGCTGTCACCTTGAGAAGGGGTTATTCAGGAACGTACTGATCTGCTCTGAAGAGCCCCGGGGGGCTAGTGCAAGGCCACATCACTACAGGACACCGTCTGAGGTCAGGGAGGGTGAGTGGTCTAATGGCCAGAGGTACTATAAGTCACTATGCAAGTGTTGATTTATTCCCCCCCGGGCAGGAACTACATGCTAGCTATCAGCAGTCCCAGGGCAGGGGTATACGAATGTGACACAAACAATTTAGAGTAAACATGCCGTAAGCCTATGTATGTTTATGCTTTGATTTGTGAGTTGTTTAATACAACCCTGTGTGTGTTGGGGTGTGTGTGTGGGAGTTCGAGTGTGTGTGCATGTGTGCATGTGTGAGCAAAACAGAAGTAGCACTTACCTTTTAAGTGGTATATGGAGGCTTCTGAGCATCCGTTGCTCAGCAGAAGGGTGAGAGACAAGCATACAGCAAACACCAGAGAATGCGACCACCACTGAACGTTACTTGATGGACACAACATTGCTGTGCACCGTCCACCTCCTTTCAAAAACGGAAAGCAATGTGAAACAAAAGGACAAAAAGCACTTAAAAAGCACAGAAAAATATCTATTTTCCAATTTTTTTTATTTTTTTTTTTTACAGTATTTCTAACCTTCAACACTATAAGCAGCCTGATCTCCTATTTCACGAGTTAACTATAAAGTACAAGCAATACCAAACTGATGAGAATGTCCAGTAAAGCCCTTGCGATGACCTAGTAGACACTGGCTGTATTTATACTCGCGCATTGCTACTGGGCAGAGGAAAAAAAACATTTCATCTCACCAAATGTTTAGTCGCGTCAGTTAAACCCAGCCTTCCCTCTCCACCTTTTGTTTCAGAGCAAGATGTGTTTGGAGTTTGGCTGTGTATCCATGCGTCCCTAAATATTACCCTTGGCCACTGCCTGCTGCATATGTCCATGTGGGTCAAAGCTCTAAAATGTCAATTGAGGTTTATTTGTGTAGCCCTTAATCACAGCCACAAAGAGCTTCACAACACCCACATTGAGAAACAATAAATGAAAACAATTGATGAAAATGATAACAAAACAAAAATGACACCTCCCAACCATAGGCCCTCATGAGAATGAGGACAAACTCCCACCACGACCTCATTCAGAAGAAAACCTTGGGAAGGACCACACAGACAGAAATCCCCTTCCTGAGAAAATCAAATGTTGATAACAAAATGAACATAAAACAAAATGCACAGAATAAACACAACAGGAACACTTGGTGGATGTCCGGATCTGGCACGGGGCAAGCGGCACCAACTTGGTCACCGTCAACAGTGTCGTCATGGGAACGGCACCCGGTACCAGGAACATCTCAGGCTCCGTCTTGGTCGCCGCGGACAACAACTACCACCGGAGGCGAGGAGGGAAGAAGAGTCAAGGACCACACAGGATCCGCAGCCACAACCTGAAACAAAGAGAGAGAGAGGAGACGCACCCAAACACACACACAGCAGATGCACTCGTTTTCTTACTCCCACTCACACACACAGACACACACCAACATGAATGATCAGATGAATAGACTGGGAAGACAAGGCCGTACAAGCTAGCTACCCATCAGTAGATAATAATACTAATAATTTGACGGTGAGTGGGGGGAGAGACACAATCGTAATTGGATGCACTGCGCTGTAGTTTTTTACTCGGACAATGCGGCTGCCAGAGAGTGGGACATCACCCAAATGATAAAAATGAACATTAGTGGAGCGAGGAGTGGTGAAGGACCTGATGAGGGAGGGACATGGTCTCAATCTGACATATTATGCTATCTAACCCAGCAGACATCCCCTGTATATGTACGTCCAGCAGCCTCTCTTACCCCTCACAGGTAAAGATTTTTTTTCCTATCAAGGTCACATGTCCTGGCTATGCCACTCTTTCTGACCTTTAATTGCTGCATCCTAATATCATTGGTGCTGACGTGTACAACATCTGTCACCAACAGCCATAAATTAGCTTGTGTGTCGGTAGTCTTAGCCCCGGGAAGACAGATAACCTAGACAGCTGTCTCAAGCTTAATATTATGAGTGATGGAGTCGCTGATAACTAGCTTACGTGATTTACCACGGGTCAGAGGAGCAGGGGAAATAAGATGGCCACAGGGACAGCCGAGCAGAGCAAAACGATTTGAACCTGGGAAGGGAGGTTGTAGATCAGGCCGCACAACCAGAGGCTGGCTCTGGTGAGCTTGAGACCAGGACAAATTCATCACCCGCTGGCAAAATGACCAAGATATCCCCAGCACTAGCGCTTGGGCTAACACAACTGCTAGCAGGTCACAGTCCTATGCTGTCTGGGGAGCCCCTTTCATCAAAGGTCAATTGGTTTATCTGTGGCTGCTTTCATGCCCTTGATGGCCAACTGGAGTTATTCAGTTTTGTGTATTTTTTCATTTTGTATTCTTTTGTCCTCCCTGTCTGCCATCTACCCTCATTTCATTCATATAATTGAACCCATATATATGTACGTACACATTCTCCACTTATCTCTCTCTCTCCCTCTCTCTCTCTCTCTCTCTCTCTCTCACACACACACACACACACACACGTACAGTGGCTGCCGCTGAGCATTAAAGCTAAACCTATTTTTGTGACTGCTGACATCGCCATGATATGATTCTTTGCGCTGACACTGTCCCCTGTGTGTACAAATAGTTTCAAACCAAATTATCACAAAAATGCATTCTAAAACATCGAAAATCATCAGGGACTTGAAAATGTATTTTTATTCTATTCCTGAAAAGTTTTAGACGTACAAGAATTTTTCAGGACAGTGGCATTTTTTTTCCAAACTCACAAGTCATCTGATATGTGGAGATTTCCACAGGACATTTTGTGCTTTCAACTGTTTACACTTGCTCTAGTACATATAGCATGAATAATACCACAGAATAACATGGGTGCAAAGGAAATATGGTGCATCTTTTATCGCTATATCCTTTATATAGACAGTCGGACATCTGGTACAAATTCCTCAAATATTTCAGGGGAAGCTTGATATTGTGAGTGTGTAAATTGTGCAATAAAATGGCCATTGCCGTACTATGTGTTCATGAATGTGCTCACAGTCAACCTGCCTGTTGAGATGAAATGCAAAGTTAACTCATGTTTGCACTGACTGGTTGTGATGCATGTACCATATGCTGTGTCATGCATGCATGCACAAATAAAGTGATGTAGACTGCAACACAAACTATAGTTTCTCTATGCCTCTCTCTCACACACACACTCACACATACACATTCAAACTAAGAATAGGATTTCACCAGCGGTGGGACTAACCACATAACCGCTTTTGAACAATCTCTTCCTTCCTGACAGCCTCTAGCCAATAACCAGTCAGCACACCACGCTCTAAAAGAAGAGAAAACAAACTGGACATCAAGGGATGGGAAGGAACTTTGTGGCGGCCCTGGAACTCCAACTAGAAACAACCACCACCACCACCACCACCTCCACCACACCCTCTCACGTCCTCACTCACACTGCAACATTTTAAACCTTGGGAGCTAGCAACACAATGCTGGTGTTTTATAATAAAACATATTGTTGTGTAAGCGGTGATGTAGTCATGTAATATACTATAGATGCCTCAGCACTTGGGAAAATGGACAATTTAACAGATCTAGAATATATATATATATATCTATACCGTAAATAGATTGTATATGTTAGCTAATCAACTAGCCTGCTGACTTTGCAAGATCATGATTATCATGGTGATGAATAACAGAGAAAGAACTCAAGATCAAAATATAAATAAAAGTATGAATTCCAATGACTTCTTTTTTCATTCATTCAAGTTTGTCTGTTAACTAATTTGTGCTCAGACTACATTTCTCTCCCTTCGAGAAATGTGTGTATAACTACAACTACAATCTGCCTCACAGTATCGTGTGACCACCTCACAGCGTGCTAGTTACAGTACACATGTTGCACCGCTAGTCCTATTATCTGCATGCTTGCTGCACAGCGCGGGCATTGTTGAGCCACATCTTGCAGGAATTGTTCAGAAAACCCTGCAGTACTAATTGCACCACAGCTGCAGGGTTGACGTACCTGTACTTCCGTAGTAGCTGAATCTGTTGATAAACAGCTACTGTCATACAGTGTGGTAGGTAGAAGACGAAAGCTGGCTCAGCGCTTGCTAGGCTGACTGTGGTAGGTATGGATGTAAATAAGTGGGCTCTGCCACTGTACTGTAACAGTGTGGTAAGTAGGGTAGGTCTTTGCTTCTGAGGGCAGCAGAAAGGGACCACACAGACAACCAAACCACTGGTGATCACACTGTTATGACAAAGTGTGGATCCATAAGTCAACAGATTTTCTATTAGGCTTCTCCTTTCCTTCTCTAACCCTACAGCAGCATAATAGAAACCTAATGGGTCAACGGGTGTTTCTGGTGGGTCCCGACATGACTACTGTAGGTATTTGTCTCATTGTGAAACTAAGTTGTCAATATGTATGTATGTATGTATGTGGATTCAAACGTCTTTGACGATGTCACCCCATCTGTCTGCATTGGCCCTGGCTACCATCTTGGTAGCTGGCGCCTCTTCCAGGTGAAGTGTGAAGGTATTTTTGGTTGTCTGACTCACCCTCAGTGGTTTGGCAGGACTGGGTGCTCTGGGCTGATAATTGCCTCCATCAAGGAGGTTATGTTGTTGCCTGTTAGTTTGTCCGTCTTTCTGTCAGCAGGATATCTCAAAAGCTGCAGAGCTGATTTCCATGAAATTTGGCGGACAGATAGGCTTTGGGCCAATGAACAACCGATTAGACTCTGGTGGGATCTGGATCTGGGATTTCCGCCATTAGACGATTACCATTTTCAGCCTTAATAATGAAACTAACGGAGATAGAAACTTAATTCCAAATCCAAAGGGTATGTTTGCAGTGAAGAAATACATTTTACTTAAAATGTAAGTGATAGGAATGTCTTTGGCTATAATAGCAAGTTGGGGAATTGTTCAGCATTGATTCGGGTTTTCACTATCTAGTGTTTTCTAGTTACATGAATCTTCCTGCTACAACAACAACTTAGTACATAATGGATGGCTATGGGCATCAGGGACCCCTCTATGATAGAAAATAACATTATGTATTATTGTATGTATGTATACTCCATATCAAATTGATTGAGTGAGAGAGAGTGATTATAAAATGTACTAAATCATCTGACAATTCACAGTTGAATGTAAAATATCTTTATTCGACCTTCTCAAAATGTGTTTCAATAACAGAAATTGTCATCTCAGTGAGTTAGAATAATATTCACAAATTGGAATTAATTACACATACATAATTTTCACATCAAAATCAGCATGTCATCGTAATCCATGAAAAGCAACAGGCTCTTTCAGTCTCTGTCCACTTGTCCACTGTCAAGCAACTTTATAAATAGATTTTATACATTTTTGGGTGTTGAGATTTCAACAAGCACTCATCCATTAGCGAGTCAAAATTGAATCTGAGATGTTAAGTCTGATGTGACGGAACAACAATCATCATACTTCTCAACCAAAATACATTGAAAGTAAACCATAACAAAAAAGAAAATATTCTTTAGCAACACATAAAACAAAGATCTCATCAGAAGTACTTGACAAATATCAGTATATCATTCTTTTGTTATACAAAACAAAAACAGATTATTAGTTCTTCTTTTTTCATTTTGACACATGATAATCAATGATATTTTGGCAACATTTGAATTTTAGATGTTAACAAAAAGTCAACTATTATCATAACATAAATCACTGGACATTATACATCATGGCCGCTTCCTGTCCCCACCCCCGACTTTGTTTCTTTATACATGATATTGCATGATAAAAACTATGATGAAATCATTGACAATTAATGACATTTACATCGTCAACAAACATTTGTTTGCTGCTAGAGATTTCAAATGACTTCTCAACAACTCTGTATCCATTTATTAGCTTTTGATTCATCCTTTTATCTTTTTATAATTCTGTGATCGAAGGTTGGGGGTGAATTCAGCTTCAGTGTATTTGACTTCAGTTCAATCGCACACTCTAATGTGAGAACTGTTTTCCCCCAAAAGCATATTAAATCCACTGTATGATTAATGGGAATAAATACTGTATTGTCGACACATGAATTGAAATTTCACTTTGCGGTTCGATTTGTTTGAACTGAAACTGAATTGACCTCGACCATGCAATAACACCCATCTTGATTCAGAGCTCAGTCCGAGTATGTAGTCTTTAGTAAAAACACTACAGTGTCACTACTTGTTTTGCTGGTTCTGCACCACATCTGAATTAAATCAAGAGTTCTTAGAGGCACCTGGAGTGGTACAAATATGTGCTCATCAGGGTTAAGGTATAGTCAGTTCATTGTTAAGGTATTATTCAGTTCATTGTCAAGTCCTCAGGAACACCCGGAAAGGAGACCAGACCAATGATCACACAGGTAATGATGCTTGGAGTCCTGAAGTGACCAGTTAGGCCTCAGGGTTTTTTTTTTTGTTGTTATTTTCTTTGATACCCTTTGTAGATTTGTTGTAAAATATGTCCTGGGCCCATGATAGTATTCCCAAATGAGAGATGCACACTATAGGATCACTGTAGACTTCTCAATCACAATAAATGAGAGACAATAGGGCTTAAGCAACCATTAGATATAAAAACTGACTATGCTGATATCTCAGCAGGCGCACTGATTTCCTCAAATTCGCTTGTAAATATCAAAAGCAAAATATTTTTCTTCAGTACCAAATGTATGAAGTCTGCAGATACCATTTCAATTGTTTCTATCATATTATCTCAAATGCTCATACGGTTAATTCAAGGATAAAGTCTTGAACGATGGCCCGGCACTCCTACCCTATAGGTGGTTTGACGGATGCAAGCCCAGGGCACATTTTTAAACAAGGTCTGTGCAGAGCATGCATGGAGGGACAGCATCATTAGGTTCAGCATAAGGGCTGTTTTTTATATTGTCTTAAAGGCCCAATTTGGAAGGCGAAAACAGTGCCACCCTTTTGCCTCCGTGTCCAAACGAGCCTTGCGAGGGATGCCATGGAGTAATATGTCACTTGAGCTATGACCGCAGCTTGAGATAGTCCACATGTCCGCTTCTGTATTTCATGCAAGACCAATTGTTCTAATCATTTCCAGAATGGGCCTTTAATACAGTACTGTATACACAGCTTCCTGAGAGTTAGCTAGCTACCATTCTAAAAAACATACTGCACACCTAGCTATCTGCTCATTTTACATATAATGTAGGGATGCACCAATACCCTTACTTAGATATCAGGTTCATACCAAGGCTAAAATTATTACCAAGACCCACGTGTAACATTTAAAATACTGGATGTTCTGCCTTTGTCACACATGGGATCTGTTACATCTCTCTAATGGAGAAGAATTGATTTTATTATAATTTTTGCCCAGCAAGCTCAAATGGTCTGAGATGATTTTGTTCTGTAAAAGTGATAAATCAGCTAGGCATTTGGCATTGTCTGATATTCCAGCTTTAGTACTTGGAATGGTGAAAAAGTGTTATCAGTGCATCCCTAATACAGTGTAACACGGATTATGGTTAAATATAACAATGTAGTATAACCAGTCCCTCTCTAGATGTAATTTCCCAATATGTACTTGCGGTGGTACTTTGATAAACCCGCTCTCTGCAGATGTCAGAGACTTACAGATGTCTCAGGACGCCGATCACCTCGTATCGTAGACCTGGGCTGGATCGCTCTCTGAAACGGATTCAATTACTTCTCTAGTTATGAATGATCTCGCCTGCCACATCGGACCCATTTTGGATTTCCCCAAATGGGCAAAGCTCGCCAATTTCTCACACAAAACAATCGCGCCGTGCTTTTATTACACAGCTTATTTTATTCCGATGATTACCAGACCCAGGTTTGGTGTGTTAGCTGGTTAGATTTCATCGGCCTGAAGTACTGCTCTGAGAGGGATAAGGGCCCCACGGTGCAATGGAATACAGCAGCTTCCTCTGCTCACTGATGTTACAATAACACTTCCATCAGTGTCACAAATATTGTGGTAATCAATGTCAGTGATGTCAAATTACCAAATGTAACTGGCTATAGCAGTAATACCCGAGTGGGCATTCAGGCGTTGCAATAGCCCATTGATGTACCTATAACTCGTATAAATTGCAAAATAATATTCATGTCACTGGAGCAACAATGATCACTGTTACGATACCAACCAATGATACTGGTGTCTCTAGTGCTACATTAGGTTTCATTGATGTAGGAGTAACAATTATCAGTGCCACTGCTGTTACAAAAACCAACCATGTCTCCGGCGCGACAAGAAAACACAAACTTCGCAGTAACGACAACCGGTTGTTACTGATGCTACATTAAGAATTTTTTTTTTTCACTAACCATAATCGCATAGACGTTGACCTGTATCTAACATAGTTGCAAGGATTTATTGGTAACACACCAAGTCACAGTACTCAGGCGATTAATAATCCATGATGTAGAGGCAGCATTTTGAAGCAATGCAGATGGGCAATTATCGCCAACAGTACTATTTCACGATACTTTTCCCACCGTAATTTTATTCTTACACATTTCCGTCCCTGCTGCGAGCAACATTGCCTCTCCTCATTGCCTCAAAAAGGCGTCCGAGTGACATCACCTCAAGAACAATGCAGCACTTGGGGCTTCCCTCTGAGAGAAGACCAACGCATATACCAATGCAGTCTTAAGACATCTGTTGAGTGAGCCGTCCTCTGCATGCTAGACCGATAAACAAAAACTAACCAGACACTAGAAGAGGGGACTGTGAACCGACTGGTTTGCACATTTTTGCAAGCAATTTACTTTAAAAAGTGACCTCTGACACAAACCATCATTTCTACTTCTGATATTGATCTAAGGGGTGAAGTAACAGCCGCTGTGCAGCTGAGTAACGTAGGTGCGTAAGGGGGAAATACTACAATACGGGATCTGTTTTGAAGTCATATTGATATAAGGGTAAGTGACTTTATTTACCCCTATTAAACTTCAAATTTTTGTGTGTCTTGGCTTTTTTGGGGGGGGAAATTCGTGATCGCAGGTGACCCATTCGATTCACGGTGCTCTGAGTTTCTGTTGAACATCGAGCGAGATCTCCATTCGAGTCACATCTTTCGAATTCCACCGAAATCACCATGTTTCAGTGAGGAGTCATAAAAACACAATGAGTTTGCACATACTGAGATGCTCTTCCGGTACAAGGAACACTGAAATCAAGGGTAGAAATACTATACTTGAATGCATTAGAGTCAAATGAGGTTTTGTTGTAGTCTGTTAGCAGTAATGCTATTTACATTGTTCAGTATGTACAGCAGAGAATCTCCCAGAGATGTTAGGTTCTGTAAAGCTGCAATGGGGTACTCCTTTTAATTCCTCACATTTGAAGTCCTTAGATGAAGAGCCATAGAAGTCCCTGGTGTGAAATGTTTTGAATGTTCGATGCACTTGCTGCTTTATTGTCGGTCTTGACTCTTTGACTTGAAGTGTGAATGTTCTCGAAAGCACACGACCTCTGCTATCTGAAACGATGAATGTGCACAACGCGCAAACGTAAAAGTATTTAAATAACGAGTTTTCGGAAAAATTACAGACGTACATATGGTTCTTCATCTGAAGGATTCGTTTAAATTTCTCACACAAATCAAGACTTTAAATACAGTAAATCCTTTTTTTTTTTATCAGAAAGTTATTCGCCGAGAAAGTCGTTAAATGCACTGTACAACATTGTTGTTTTTTTTTCTTTTTTTTCAAAATATAGTTTATACCAGTGTGTTTTTTTTTATCTTACAGAATGCTGTACACTTGGTGTCTACATTGAGATTGGGTGGTATCCTGATCATTGGAGAGTAGAGTAGAAGAGAGGAGAGAGATGGAGAGAAGAGAAGAGAAGAGAAGAGAAGAGAAGAGAAGAGAAGAGAAGAGAAGAGAAGAGAAGAGAAGAGAAGTTGTCCAGGGCCGACATCGCCCCTCAGTGAAGACGTTGCACTCCGTACCTTGGCTCTCTTCTGTCCCGAACTTCAATCTGAGGAAAACAAGACAGATAATTCAAACTATTGCACCAATTTCCCAACTCAAGCCAAAATATCACTAAACCAGAGGACTCCCCTTCACCCAGCAGGATTCATCAATGACCCTTAAGGGGGCAATAAGTACGATTTTTACTTCTGTCGTTAAGACATTTCATTCTCAAGCAGTTTTATTGCTACAGTATTTTACATGGTGATATACAGTATACCTCTTCACTAAACACTACTTGACTCTATAATGGAAATGTGACTATTATTTATGTCAATTACCGTAAGCTGTGCCAGAGACCTGTCGATGTTGTTACAGTTCCTTGGTCGATAAAAGTCATAGATTACTTACTTAACGCCCCTTTAAATCACTGGATGAATACATTGGCTATTCTAACAGACCAACACAGGATATGCAGGCAGGACGAATGCTGTAACCCACTTGTCACTCCACAGCGCTCAACAACAGACCACAGTGGTCCAAAGCTATGTGCCTATGTGCAAAATAAAGGCAATTGGTGCCTCAAACATGAGAGCACGACTTACCCTTGAGACAGCAAAATCTGTAAGAGAAAAAAAGCACAAGCGTTGGTATATGCACAGCAAGGCAACAGCAGAAAAGTGCATATGTGTGCAGAGCATGGATATGCTTAGATAGAGAAAGATAGATAGATAGATACTTTATTGATCCCTGGGGGAGAGGTGGGGGTTTGGGGTTGCAGCAGCATAACAGCGTCACAATAAACAGAATGAACAAAATATCAAATACAGGGCTTAAATACTACAATACACAATAAACATGAAGTATATGTACAGCAGATGGATGGCATAGTTACATACATAGGTACAAAGGTAATAACTGGGGAGAGCAGTTTATCAGCTAAGCATTTAGCATTTCATGTATTTTTGTTCTAATTTTGTAAAAGTTAGTTACATATGTTCATATAACCCTCATTTATTCATATTCTTTTTTTTCTTGTGCTGTAGCCTATTACTTTTTGCAGCTGCAGCACTAATCTCATTTTAGCTGAACTGGGTTTATGTTTCCATAGTGTCACTTAAAGTGGTAATCTTCAAGATTATCTTCAAGATTGCTTTTTTAAGAATATATATTTAGTCTCCATCTTTGTCTCTCAGCCTCATCACTGTGGTGTTTCTGCACTGCATTTCCCAGAGATCACCTGTCAATCAAACAGTGTGTCCAGCACTGTGACGTCTTTCTGCTTGGATTTACTGTTGTATGAAGTTTGAGTTTCTGTGGGTGGCGCTCTTTTCTTTGTCTGTTCAGCCATGGTGGCTATCGCTGCTCATGCTAACTACCCAGTTCTTCTTCTGTTTATTCCAAACAAACCGGAAATGTTAATCGCATCACTTCCTGTCTCCAGAGGATTTTTCCCAGAAAAAGACACCGGGTGTTTAGAGCACAAAATATAAAGGCTTTCATGAACCGGCTTGAGGTTGAATCACTAGCAAAACAGATTCATTTCAATTATATGGAAATGTTGCACATTATTAATTAGTTTATTAAAATATATGAAATAAACCGAGACAAAAAAACGACTTCACACAACTGATGCAGACGCGTTAGATGAGTACAATCATTGAGAGCGTCAGCAGGGTTAATCAGATAAGAACAGAGAGACACGCCCACGCTCTGGAATCTCTCCAGTTACCATGGAAACCATCATGGAGATGGGTTGCCAGAGCACCAAGATGTCTTATATGTCACCACTCTCTTTCTCTCTCTCTCTCTCTCTCTCTCTCTCTCTCTCTCTCTTCCTTTCCCACTTTCACGTTCTCTCCATCTCTTCCTTTGCCTCATATATCTCTCCCTCTCTCTCTCTCTGTCTCAGTCTCTCCATCTTTGCTTTCTCTTTGCATCTTTGCTTTCTCTCCCTGTTTTTCTCTCTACCTCTCTCTCTCTGTCTCTTCCTGTTTCTTTAGGTATTCTTATACAGTGGGTTGGAAGAGCAACAGCAAAGACATTATTCTCATGTAATCCATGCATAGAAGTTTTTTTTCTTAATTTGTTTTCTTCATATCTTTCACTTTTGCCTCCCCACCCTCCACCACCTTCTTCTTCTCTCTATCATCTCTCTCTTCTTCTTCTCTCCTTTCATACTGCTCCAGCCATGCGATTCAACTGTCCTGATGCAACATAGTGCAAACTGTTAGAAACACTCTGGAGGACTCCTCTACCCACTCTCAAATACAGCACTGAGTTGGAGTAGTTACTGAGGTCAGGTTAGAGCGTAGTCACTTTTGAACTGATCTGGGTTATAACCAATCAAGTAACCAAACATGAGAGATGTCTGACTGACTAATCCACCTTCGCAGTCGTTGAGATATTATGATATTCTGTTGTTTACCTTCATATTTTTAACACATTTCTGTTGAAGAAATCTACTAGATATTTTTGGATTAAAAACTTCTCAAAACTGATATTTTGTGCCAATACTATCTTGGGATGATCTTTGAATTTGACAATTTCTATGCCTTCAACCAAAACAAATCCTCCAAATTTGTGTTTTTTTTATTCATGTCAAGGTGGAAATTAACTTTGAAACAACATTTAGACCATCATTGGACGCTAAAACTCACCATTGAATCCACCACTGAAATTCTTTCAGTGAGGCAGGTTTAATAGTGAGTTTTACAGACCGACATCATGAAGCTGGTTAGTAAAACTCTCCCACGCCACATTGGAATGATTTCTCTGGTTTACAATAATATTATATATATCGGCAAACAGATATATCCTAATATTTACTACTATTTTTTACACACTTTCCACCAACCCTTCCCTCACCTTTGTTATCTGTCTGCAAGTCATCCAGATAGAAGTCCGTCTGCCGGTTGCCCAGGACAAAGGCCAGGAAGGAGAGGATGAGGGCGTCCAGGATGCCCATGATAGCCAGCATGTAGGCCCAGCGCACAGAGCAGTCGCCCAGGGAATATTTCCCCGTTTGCTCCCCGCACATGTCCCGGATCACCTCAGCATCCCAGCCATCTGGGAAGATCATGCAGCCCAGCACCAGGCACACTCCTGGGGAAGGAGATAGAGGAGGAGGAGTGAGGAAGGAAGCAGGGTTAAAGAAAGTGGAAGTTAGGGGAATAAAGACAGAGAAAAGACGAGGAGGGGGAAGAGGAGGACGGAAGGAAAGGAAAGGAGTGAGAGAGTTTGGTCGCTGTTCAGCTGATGAGAATGCAATTCAGACAAAAAGCCTTTTCTTAACTGAAAAAAAGGATCTATATTTATTGTTTCATATATTCTTAGAGATTGTGCATGTAGCAAAATAGTAGTGCAGGTGCAAAAACAAGTGAACCTCCTCTTGCATTAGTTAAATCAAGTATGGTTATGAAGTTAACCAGTCAAAGGTCAGATCTTTGGGGAATCAGGTTGGTGTTTCCATGCCGGTGAAGGAAAAACACTATGCTGTGATCCAAGGAGACCACAGAGGAGCTCAGGAAGAGAGGAGTGAGTCAGCATCAGTCTGGAGGTTAGAAAGTCATATCAAAAAGATTTGGACTCCATCAGTCCA
The DNA here is from genome assembly GCA_900660455.1 of Gephyroberyx darwinii. Taxonomy (NCBI): domain Eukaryota; kingdom Metazoa; phylum Chordata; class Actinopteri; order Trachichthyiformes; family Trachichthyidae; genus Gephyroberyx; species Gephyroberyx darwinii. Next base: position 42,662 of record CABFOQ010023964.1, read on the forward strand.
CTGTGAAACAAATAATATACAAATGAACATTTAACACACCAGAGACTCTGGCTAGAAGTGGACGTCCTTCTAAAATATTGCCAACAGCCACAAGAACTTATTAAAACTAGTAAAAAACAAACAAAAAAAACCAAGAATAACATCCAGAGATCTACAAGCCTCCATTGCTGCATCTGATGTCACTGTGCATCCTTCAACAATCAAACTGCCCACCACCAAAAAAACCTTCACCACGGTCAAACATGGAGGTAGTGAGTTTCATGGTCTGGGCTGTTTTTCTTCCTCTGGACCTGGACAACTTCCTTAAGGGAACCATGAATTCTGAGGATACCAGAGAATTCATGAACAGAACGTCAGTCAATCAGTCTGAGAGCCAAAGCTGGGCTGAAAGTGTCTGACGGTGATCGTAAGCATTCAAGTAAATTTACCAAATATTGGTTCAGGAAGAAGAAGTTTAGTGTTTTGGATTGTCAAAGTCCTGACCTAAATCCAACTGAGGACCTGAGTTGGTGGAGTGGGAGAAAATCCCTCCCTGAAGAAACTGATCAGTGGCTGTAGGAGACGTTTACTCCAAGCCATCGCTGGTAAAGGAGGTGACAACGTTATTGATTGAAGGAGTTCACATATTTTTACGCACAGGAATATCTGAGTTTTTGTTAAATAAACCAGTTTTGTTAAAAAAAAAATGAAAGTGTATCATATGTACTTGTGCAAGTTGTTCATTTGGCATATCTTCATTCAGATTTGAGGTTTAGATAATCCCCTTCACATCAATCCCCAATAAAATAATACATACATAGATATCGATAACAGACTTTGATGAATTATGGTTCAAGGTTTTAAAAATTTGAAAGTTGCACTAGACACCTTCGCATGTGGTCGGCCATAAATGGCAGCGAGAGGAAACTTTTTGAAAAATATGAACTTCATTACCTTGAAATGATCTAACTTGACGTCAGGGGTCTCAAAATTCAGCCCCACTTCGGTGATTTAGGCTGACAGGTGTATTTCTTTTCAGAAAAGCTGTAGCTTTAATCATTCCAAGTCAATCGCTAAACTAATTTGAACGTAGACTTGACACGGCAATTGCTAAGAAGTCATGGAAAGTACCACAGGAGACACTCACACTGAGAGTGTAACGGAGCTTCGTTCTCAGGGGGCCCAGCGTTGATTGGGTTGTTCTCTACTGAAACTGCTCCTGCTGAACTAACCCTCTGAGGCTATGTGAGTTTTCAATCCGCTTAATCCCTACCGTTTTTTTTTTACATCTCTAATGGTTCCCTCCCTTTCTCTCTCTATTGCTTGTGTTTGTTATGAGGTTTCTCTTTTTCCTTCTGTTCCTTCGTCCTCACCTACCAGAATCATGTCCCCTGTCTTCCTCTTATTTGTATTACTCCCATTCCCACTCCCACTCTCTATCTCTCTGCCCATCATCCCAGGGTCGCTATGTGTTAAAGTTTCTTCATCCTTTACGCTGTAAGGAATGAGCCCTTTAAAGGGAAACTCACTGTTATATAGCATCCATCTGTGATGTCCAGCGCATTCCAGTTATTTTGTGATGGAGTGTAATTTACTTTTTGGTGTACCCACTTTCCCTTAACCTGCCTCGTCTAGTTCTACTTCAGTTAGTGATTTCCAGCATTTCCCAGAATGCCTTTCGACAACCCCAAAAGAAGGGGCGCCATGGCTTGATAGTGATATTGATAGCATAGTACGTGCAAGAGAGTCGAGAAAAAGTGAAAACGCTGCATTGCATTCTGGTCTATTGAGCCTACTGTCAGTGCCAAAATCGGTGTCTCTTCCTCTTCTATGATGGATTTCTCCCTGCATGATTGTTGAACGTCGGTGCAAAATGGTGAGTCTAGAAAGAAGCTCTTGTTCATTGATTCTGAGGGTCTGACACCAAAACCACCAAAGCCACCAAAACCCGATGTTTACCATCGATGCTTTGGATAGATGAAACGTTTCCTGCTATCAACCTCCATTGCAGCTGAGCTGGAAATATGTCAGTGTGACGCCATGTCGTCTACATTACAGTTATCCACGGGAGAAAGAAATATACCGACACACAAAATGGACCCAGGAATGCTAGGCACAACACCAACAGATGTTTTCCTTTAAGACTGATTCCTATGTCTTTGCAGCTATTGGTGTGTGAGGGAGTGTGTGTGCTTGCTTGCATGCATGTATGTGTGGTATATTCGTGGTATATTTCAACGTGTGTAGTGTAGGGGGGGTTTGCTTGCATGTACATTTTTTACAGCATGTGTGTGCTTGGCTGTGTGCTTCTGTGAGTGCAAGCGTGTGTGTGTGTGTGTGCACGCTCACACGTATGTGAACTATAACCCTACCTTCACTACCTTCAGCCATAGGGAGGCAGGCTAATCCCAGGCTGTTCTGCAACAGCAAGCAACTCATCCATCAAGGTGCCTGGGCTCACACAGCACAGTTAACTGTTTACATACCAAACGCACGTATAGTTTCCTCTAAAGAAGCTTTAAAAAGGAACTGAACTTTTTGTATCCTGCTGGTTCTAACCCTTCATTTGAGCTTCAGCATATCAATACCAAAACTGAGATGACATTGTGTAATGCACGCCCAATCCCATCACCGTTGAAAAATGGGATACCCTATGATACTTATTGTCTTCATTTCCATGTCGACTAACATAACATGATTTGAAAAATTGATATGAAATACCCAGAAATCATGTAACGTGATGTCACACTCAACCTGACTGGTCTGGGATGCTTTATACTCAAGGAAACCAAAGGGACAGAAGAGGAAAAAGATGCTGAGTCCAGCTTTCTCTGGACGTAGCGCTCACTGTTGTTTAGGAGACACTTTGTCTTTCACTCTTTGATTCATCAGTTCTAGTGTCCATAACCATCTAGAGGGTCTCAATCAGGGGAAATGGGACGCTGTTGCAGCCCCGCTTCCACTGCAGACGTGAGCAGAATTTAGCTGTGTCAGTGCCAACACATACAGTTATACATGCAGTTTAAAGAGTTAAACAGTGAGGCTAGTATACATTATTCACCCGCGGAACATTTCAGACTGGGCAGTAAATAATTTAAACATACACACAGACGTACAAATCAGACACGTTTGCATCCACACCTAAACCCACACAAAAGTGAGTGAATGCAACCCTCGTGTGCACGCATAAACATACATACGCACAAATACCAAGCTCTCTGGGGAGATGCACGCATGCAATTTCAACGCTATGACGAAAAGTGTAATCTGCGTTTTGCACCTCTGCTCGTCCATCAAAGCGAGCATCACTGGGGACCTGATTGTGCCATATTCTTTGCTCACCAGCTCTGTTTAAATAAGCAAGTCGGTCTGTGCCTGAGGGGCTGTAAGTAAAGCAGTGGGCTCCACTGGGAGACGGGGAACATACGTGGCACAACACCACACTGGATCTTCATTCGAGACCAGACTTGCGCACCGACAACATCACTTGAGCTGCAGAAAAAAAAACGTACGCCCGTCAGATTTGTCGTTGATTATTATGCTCCTGTGCAATAAATGTTCAAAAGATTTAAACGTCCGGAAAGCAATCGGTGTGCAGTTAATGTGAGTGGTGTGTGTGTGTGTGTGTGCATATCAGAGGGCATTGGGTAGCATTCAACATAGCTGCTTTTACTTGAATTTAACTGAGAGCAGGTGAGGGAAGCATACCAAGATAGAGAGATCAGTGACTGAATTGTACAACACAAGAGGGTATTGGGCTTTAACCAGAGTATGACGACCTGCTGGGAAACGGCTAAATGCCAGATAGAAGAAAACCTCAGTTTGACTTTTGATATTTTTAAGGTATTTAGACAAAGATTTTCAGTGTATGATGCATTTCTAAAACTACACCATGAATTTTCACTGGCTTTCAGGGGGAAAGGGTTTAGGGAACTTCCTCCACAAAGAAATGACAGCGTCGGGTTTCACTTCAGGTTAAAAATAAAACAGCAAAATCATAAATGACCGCAACAGAAAGCGCATTCTACCGCCAGAGGGAGAATAGTGTGCGACTGTATTCGTGGGGTCTGCAGGATATGGGTCTAAGTGTATTAAAGCAGAGTGCATTAGTCACATGGTTGAACACTGTTAGTGATTCTCTGAGGAGACCCTCCGTTTAACCTACTAACCATCCATCACCAGAAAAGGGAGCGTGCTGATAGATGAGGGAGGACATGTGAGATTAGACGCCACCTCGCTGTGTAAAGCAGTCTGAGCGCCAAACAAATATGAGGAGTTTCATTTCAAACTGAGACATCCTCCATTAGAAAATTTTGACCGCTCGCTCTGACAAAATGATTGCCGGCGTAATGAAAGAATATAATGAGAAAGAATATAATGAGTATAAGTAATGAAATAATACGAGAGCAATGAGAGAAATCGTCGTGGGAAATCATCAAGATATTAGCTCTTTTACGATCTTTGAATGTGAGATATTAACGTGGATGAAAGATGATAAAGTCACCTTTTTAAAAAAAAAAAAGAAAAAAGTAATGAGTCTGAAGATCTCAAGATTTTTATGGATTTATCCCCTTCTGGAATCAACCTCAAAGGGTTTTAAAGTCCAGCAACCAATACAGATAAAAAGTAGTATAAAAGTTATATAAAACCCAGTAGTTTTATTTTACGTATATCCTACAAACTCTTCTTGTTTTTCTGTTTATCTATATGACGTTGAAGCGCATTGGAAAGGTGAACATTTTTGTAAAAACTTTAATTCCATAATGCAATATCCGCCATTTAAAGGTGCATTAAGTAATCTATGACCTTTATCGACCTCTATTGGTGACCAGTAGGAATTGCAGCAACACGGATTGAACTTTGTCTCCTGCTACACAAGTCTCTGGTATGTTGTGCCATGGGGTCAGTAAAAATCAATGCATTGCACCTTTAAAGGTCATTAATGAAGGCTGCTGGGTAACGGGGAGCCCTATGGTGTAAACATTATAAATTGGTACAATAGTTTGAATTGTCTGTCTTGTTTTCAGGAGAGAAAGGGAGCCAAGATGGAGTAACAGTATTCAACAGCTCCATCAACCCCAGATAGTCATTTTGTGCTATAGGGCAGTAAAAAAAATCTCACCTACTGCCCCTTTAAATGACCTCTGCTCTACCAACATCATTGCTGACATGAAGCTAAATCACATTACGTGTTAATATTAAAGTTCAGAGTCAGTTTAAGACCTGAAGAACTGCTTACGTAGCAGTTATGTTTTTGAGATTGTTTAGTGACGTACGACTTTGGGGTAAAAATGTTATTTTTCTAAGATGATATCTCAAGGCAATACGACAATAATGAGTAACACTGCCACAGAGAGGACGTCACCCCTCTGCGCCCTCCCTACCTGCCCTCCTCTCCCTTTTCACCCACAGCGTTTAAGTGTCCACCAGGCAGCCTAAAAATAACTCCCACCTCCCCACAACCCAAGGAAAAGCCCTTTGAAGCTGTTGGGGTTTTTCCCTCTCCCTTCCGTCCTCCCCTCTCTTGCCTCCTCTCAAGACATGCTGAACTTGTAGGGAGGAACTTCAAAGGGATCGAACAGAGAGGGATGACATGGGAGAGAAAGGAGAGGAGACCGGCTACTGCTACTATACCGTCCTATTATTTTGCTCTTCCCTCGCCTCGTTCCCTCTTCCCTCCGTCTCCCGCCGTTTTTTCTTTTCACGGCAGCTTTCACAGCCCATCAAACCGTAGCGGCAGATCAAACTGCTGAGAACACTTGGAGAGACGTCGCCAGGCCGCATTTGTGATCCGTCTACTTAAAAATACTTTTGCGCCGACTTATTTACAGCAGGCTGAGGATAATTTTAGACTTTATTACATAACGACGTTGTCAACCTCTCTCATCCACTCCTCTCAGTCTGTCCACTTTTTTTTTCTAGACAGAGACAGCCAAAAAATGATTATATAAGTTTTCTAAAAATACCGTCAGTGTGCTATATATAAGTCTGTGTGAAGTATTTTAGATGGGAGCAGCTCTAGGCTCCACAGTATTCCTCCTGAGCAGCTTCCCTCTGTGTGTTTGAAGTTTACATGGCCCCAGGGTTACAGTTAAACTGACTCCATCGAACACTGTGTCAAGCGCTCCGCCAGACTCATTTTACACCAGGAAACAGCAGCAATTACTGTATATGTGTTTGAGATGTGTTTGAGATTTGCCCGTCGCACCTCCGCGTGCAGCTTTTAGGCTGCTAGTGGACACGCTGCGGGTGAAAAGGGAGAGGAGGGCAGGTAGGGAGGGTGCAGAGGGATGACGTCCTCTCTGTGGCAGTGTTACTCATTATTGTCGTATCGCCTCGAGATATCCATCTTAGAAAAACAACATTTTTACCCCAAAGTCGTACGTCACTATGTCAAAAACATAACTGCTACGTAAGCAGTTCTTCAGGTCTTAAAATGACTCTGAACGCGTTGACGTGCTCACACACACACGGCCAATCACACATTAGCACGGTTCCTCCACACCCCCCTGCTTGCTCTAGCACACATACCTGTGTTTTGGCACATCCGCACACAGTTGATATATGACCTTGACTCAAGCAACATCTACCATCTCACCGCCCCCATGCTCTTGCCGCAGCAAAATAATAAAGGAAATGATTATTATGGGGGGGGGGGAACAAACATATTTCAGTTCAAATGACAAATGACTTTTACATCACTGTGAAAAAGTAAAACCTAATTATGGATCATCATTTGAGGTTAAAATACAGTGGTGACATCATCATGTTTTTGCATTAAAGTAAATGGATATAGATAACTATAATATTGCTGTTGTCGTGTAAAAACCTTGGAATTTAAACTTTTAACTTCAATTGCGGGATTAAATGATCCTCTATGAGTTGAAGAGGTTTATGAAATCCTGTCAAAACCCCGTCAGACAGACTCAAAAAACGCATGGTTGTCTGTCTAAAACAAGGCTGCATTTCATTCCTTTCTCTGTATTTCTTCTTCTCTGAAAACATTTTGCAGCAGAGGATAATAACGCGGCTCATTAAGCGGTTCAACCCCCCCCCCCCC